>PVJI01002181.1:0-152993 GCA_004026765.1 Micronycteris hirsuta | reverse complement strand
GTCAGGAACCTGTAAGGAACGTGATTGGAAATTTGGTGATTAGTATGCCTGGGGAAGCAGTATGTAGGTAGACTTTTCTAAATGGACCCACCCTAAAAACAAGATGAATATATTAGCGTCTTAGGTGGCTTCTAACCAAAGGGTGACCTCAGCAAAGGATTTCTTTAATGACATGGATGAGGGGACCGGTCCTACTGATCCCTGTCAGTCTCTTTTTTTAGCCACTCTTCTCGTTGCTCAATGGACTTGTGAACAACGTGGCCATGATGACAGGCATGGAGGGCATGCATGAGTTCTGCAGCGTGGGCTTCTGTTCACCAAGGCATTGTGGCTGCAGCCATGCTTCCATACCCCACCTGCGGCCCCAACATGGCGCCACTCCCCAGGGTGAGTCACTCAGCTCTCAGGTAGCAGGTTGATTTCCCGGAAGGGGAAGCATTTTGTTTGTACTGGAGTAGACACATTATGGATGTGGGTCTGCTTTCTCTTCACACAAAGCTTTAGTCAAAACCGCCATCCATGGCCTCTCGAGATGCCACATGCCCCATCGCAGTGTCCACACAGCACGGCTTCTGGCCGAGGACCTCACTTCCCAGCAGAGGAGTGAGTGCAGCAGCGGGTCATGTGCGTGGCATTTTCTGATCTTCCCATATTCCTTTCTATCCTGGAGGTGCTGACTTGACACAATGGTAAATGGCCTTTTGAAGACCCAGATACAGTACCCATTAGGAGTCAATTCCTTGCAGGGCTGGGGCAAGGTTCTCAGGTTCTAAGATTCTCTATTTTTGTTCTAAATCAGCATCTAACATACTGGCTGTTTCTCCCATAGCCATGATTAATAGGATCAGGAATGGAGGGTGGAAATGGGAGGGGAACCACTCAGTCTCACCCCTACCAATTCACTAGCAAAAGGGCTGCTTCCTGTCCCCAAGACCTTAAGCACTGTGGTCTGGAGGTTTTAGTCCCAAAGAGAGGAATGCTCCCACTAGTACATACTACAGTGATCCAATTGACCTGGAAGTTAAGACTCAGCTACTTCGAAATCCTTGGTCCCTGAATCAACAGGCAAAGTAGGGAGATACTGTCAGCCAGGGTGGTTGAGTCTGACCACCAAGGGGAGACTGGCTCCTGCTCCACAGTGGAGAGAAGGACGAGTCTGTCTGGAATTCAGGTGCCCCTTTGGGGTCTGGTATTACCGCCCTGCTCGACTGGAAATAACAACAATCCAGTTCAGGCCTGTCCTTTCACAGTCGAAGGTTTGGGTCACTTTACCTGCCAGAGAGCCATGAGCAGCTCAGGCGCTTGCTGGGAGAACAGGGGATGGACAGTAAAAAGCGAGTAGTTAATAAATGCCAGCTGCAGTCATGTGACCGGTTGCAGATATGAGGACTATAATTGTTATAAATATTTCTCCTTATTTGATTATGAATATGTCTGTGTATGTATCAAATATCTTTATTTTCTCCCATCTCTTTTCCCCTTATAATCCAGCATAGATATATTAGTAATAGTTAACTTTAATCACATTTTTTAAATTACAAGGTATCAGGGAGATTGAACATCACCCGAGACTGCCTCCTCTTCTGTAGAAAGGGCAAGCCCATTTTCGGCTGCATGCAGCATACTTGTATCATTTTGAGCAAAAGTATGGCTTTATTATTGCCTTTATTTGAAAATTCGGTGTGGCTTGGGGAGATGAGAGTGGCTGTCACGCTGACAGGAGGCGCACCGTGCTGGTTGGTGCATCCTGCCGGCAGGGCTGGGCGGCCCAGTTACTCGATCCGACACTAATGCAGACATTGCTGTGGTGCTGCCTTATACACGCGACCAATGTCTACAGTCAGTCGGCTTTGAGTAAAGGAGTTACCGTTGGTGGTGTGGGCGGGCTTCCTCCAGTCAGGTGAAAGGCCTAAAGAGAAAAACCAAAGTTTCCCTCAGGAAGAAGAAATGCAAAAACGTTTTCTTTCATTTTTCACATTCCTCAAGAGAAATTCACTATATGGAGCAAAAGTGATACAATGTTTTGTGAAGCTGTTACATGTGTGAAAGTGTTTTTGTTATGTATGTGGAAGAATGTAGGGCAGCCCAGCACAAACGAGGGGGGCGGAGGTGAAGCCTGCACATTGGGATGAGTTTCTCCCATCACTGGGGAAGGGGTATAAAATTAATTGAAGGTAGACTATAATCAGTTGAGGAATCACAGTCCTGAGCTGCAACATTTATCCAATACTGGAAAACTGGTGCTTCATATGTTTTTGTCCTGTTCTGTAGCTGCCACTTGGGGGACAATCCCAGACACTGTTACCCGTCATGGTCAGAAATGAAAGTTCCAAAATATAAATATTCGAAGCACCAGTGCATATATTACACACCGCAAGTAAATCATGCTTCCAGGCGAGCTCACCGCGAGGGCTAGTATAGTAGAAAATGGGTGCTTCCCAGGGCCCATTCGGTGAAACGAGCACATGTCGATGAGGAAGCTTCCACAGTGAGGTCAGAAAAGACTCACCAGTGATGTGGGAGGAAATCCGGGACAATGTGGGATCCAGGGACCAAATGAAGAGCCTTCAGAAAAAGGAGCAGGGCAGCGGTCAGGTCCGCTCAGCGGGTCTGGTAAGTCAGCAAGACGAGGTCTGCGAAGCGGCCATCACATTCGACAGCACGGAGGCCCTCGAGAACTGTCACGAACGCGTTTTTGGTGGAGTGGAGAGAGGACAGGCCCCTCTACAGTAAATTCAAGAGCAAAAAAAAGGAAAGCTGGAGACAGCTTGCAGATAACTCTTGAAAATTTTCACTGCAAAGAGTAAAAAGGAAATGAATAAAAATTAGACGAGGTGAAGACAGTAGTGGACCTTTTGAAGACGAGAGAAACAATAACATGTGAATAGGCTGGAAAACCTGACAGGAAGGGATGAAGTGGTTGTGCCAGAGGCAGGTCATCTCTTTCCAGGAGAGAAGGGAGCATAGACAGAGACAGATGTAAAAAAGTGGGTGCCTGTGGTGGTGGGAAAGGCAGCAGTTCTCTCCCAAATGCTTCTATTTTATCAGCAAAATAGGAAACAGTGTCATCAGCTAAGGCAGGGCTGAGCAAAGACAAGCTGGGGACAACCAGAGAGGAGGAAAAATAAAATAGTCATCTGGGAGAATTAGGAGGGCGAATAGTCTAGTTATATTTAGACTGGCAGCATTAAATAGCCACACTGAGTTAATTTTCACAAATTTAAAGGGGGACCAGTCAACAGCAGAGTTGTGGGGGTTTTTTCTCCAGCCATTTTCAGCCAGTATGGGTGCAGAATGGACAAAGAGTTGGGTTGGGTGAAGGGTCGAATTGTATCAGAGTTACTGTTTTGCAACAACAACAGAATACAAAAAAGAGGGACAAGCAAATGATTGAAACAATTGGCCATGGATCTTAAGCAGGGTATGGAGGCAGCAAGAACAGGAGAGGAAACAGGGACAGTGAAAAGATGGCAAGAGCAGTGGCTCAAAGGTCCTGAGAGTTGTTGGCACCCAAGCGTTGCTCCTGCCCATGATTCTACTGTAGCCTTCACACATTAGATCCTCCTATTTCCATCCTAAAGAGGAAGACATAAGTGAATATTCAAATAAATGCATACAATGATTTCACACAGTGATAAGTGCAAGTAAACACAGCAGAGCTGGGGCAGAGAGAGTCAGGACAGAGGTGAGGGAGCTCAGAGCAATGGGCCCTGCTCTGCAGTTCCCCTTCGGGGCCAGATGCCTCCCACCCTCTCACAAGCCGGGGACCCGCTTCGGTCTCTTATCCCACTCTCACCAGCTTCCTGGGCCTCATCTTCACCAGGAAGGCTCACCTAGCCGTAGAACTTCTATGTTTCCTTATAACCTTCAAGAGTGGCAAGGGGAAAGGTGGTGTGTGGTATGGGCAGGAAGGAGGTGAGGGAGGGGCTCTGCAGGTATTTGGGGTCAGAATGTAGCATATAGGTGGGACAGGCACTCAGGTGGAAGCCTTCCTGGAATGTTCAACAAACAGCAAGGTTAGTGTGGCCAAAGCTGAGAGGCCGGGCAGGCAGAGGGCAGCAGATGAGGTCAGAGACCTTCGGAGATACTATTGGGAAAGGCAGTTAGAAAGACTTGAGTGAGATGGAACGCCATGGGGGTGAGGGGTTGGAGACGAGGACTGACCAACACTAGGGAGAGTTCGAACAGCTGCATCTGCCACTCTGCAGAGCATAGCTACCAACGGCAGACACGGGGCGCTCAGTGAGGAGGGCAGGGCCCTAACCAGAGATGAGGAGGTGGTGGCTCTGGGGAGGCGGGGCGGGGGGGCTCTGGAGCAGGTAAGAGGGACTGGATTCTGGGTTTGTCTTGAAGATAGGGCCAACATGTTTGCTGGTGAATTGTGTGGAGAAAGGGAGAAAGAGGGTTTAAGGAGAACTCAAAAGGTTCTGGCTGAGCAAATGGAAGCATGGAGTTGCCATGAACTGAAAGGAAAGTGTGTTGAAGGAGCAAATGCAGAAGAAGATAAGGAGCTCAGTTTTAAATGACGAGACCGTGAGATGTCTCACGGGCTTCCAAGTGGAAATGTTGGGTAAGAAGTTAGATTAATGAGCCCAAAGTCCAGGGAAAGATCTAGGTTGGAAATATAAATTTGAGAATTACCAACTTGTAGGGGACACTTTACACTTTGAAATTTAACGAGGTCAAGGGTGTGTGTGCGTGTGTGTGTCCCTCCTCCTCTGTGTAAGCTAGTTTCTTGAAAGTGATGTCTATTGCCTGTGTTTTATAAAAACTATGTCTACAGCAGGGCATCATGTGTATTAAACCTTATCTGTTAACCCAATGCTATTTAAACACAGACCTCAATAAAATTTTTTGAAAGTACCCCACAAACTTAGCCAAGAACTTGAGAAGGGTGGGATTATTTTCAAGTCTCCACAGACACACCATGAAGAGCAGTAAGTTTAGCCATGCTGAAGACCTCCTCACTTGGAACTAAAATTGATTTTGGTTTATCAAGTGTCTCATTAATGAAATTAAAATACTCTAGTCTTCAGATTACCAGTTACTTGTAGGACAATGTGCAAATCGCTTCTCTTCTTTGAGCCTCTGTTTCTCCAAAGGCAAAAACGAGGGAGTGAAACTAGACCGTTAACTCCCTCTCTGGGCAACAGGCAGACTCTCAACTCTCTAATGCCCTTTTTTTCCCCAGGAACTCGAGAGTTTTCCAGTTGTATGGCTCCCCCACGTGGTCAATAGGATGAATGCAACCTGCGTTTGAGGCAGTGACTTAAATGAGATCAGGTACAGATTACCCAACATGAGTCAGACACCCTGGTAAGCATTTTGGATACATGTTCTGGTTAAATTCTCACCGAAACACTACGCGGCAGATATCTTCCTATCCCATCCCTACCTTATGTGTGAGGGAAGGGAGACACAGGGTTCAAGGTTGCATGTAAGTGCTACTCCAGGCAGGCTGAGTACCGCTCCTGGAGACTGCGGGTCAGGACAAGCCCCTGCCTGGCAGTGAGAATGGATACACAGTCCAGACCCTCAGCATCGGAGGAGAGGTTATAAATGGCTACTCAGCTGGGTGTGGAAAGAACCTCCCTCCTCACCACCTCGGGTCAGAAAGGATTTCAGAAAGGATTTCTGAAAGGATTTCAGAAGCCCACAGGGGCCCCCTGGGGAAGCCTGCCGCTCTGCCCCTCTGCCCAGCCACCGCTCAGGCCCCTGCTCCCAGTGTGACCCTCTGGCGGTTTCCTGAATCAGCATCTTCAACGGCAGGAAGAGAAAGTGCACAGAAATGGACTTGCTTTGCTTGCTTGCTCCCAAGCAATTTGGGGGAATGTTTTTTGTTTGTTTGTTTTTGAGGTTCAATCAAGCAACCGACATCAAGCCACCAAAAAGTGCCTGAGCCTGGTGGAAGCCAGGTCTTCTGACTCTTCATCCCGTTCTGTGTCTTCTCTCGTGTGCTACCGTCTAAAAATTAATTCTTTTATGTCAGTAAAACGTACGCGTTTTGGCGGACATTTCTTTGAGCTTTCATAAAGCGCAGTCCGTGGGTCCAGGCTTCCTCCTCCCTCCGCGGCTGGGCCGGCCTTGCGTGCAGTTCCCAGTCCCCCAGAGCGCTACCTGCTATTGTCTGGAGCTCGCAGCTGGCGTCCTGTGTCTTGGCCAGGCCAGAAACTTCCAGGTAGTTTTGCTATTTTGAAAAAAACAACTGATCCGTGTGTTAGTCGGGCTTAGTGTGCAAGGAAGAGAGAACTCGCCCTGTCGGCTGGGGGCACGTGGTGTGCTTGTCCGCGCAGAGCTCCGGGGAGAAGGAAGCTTCGGGGCAGGAGCCACCGTGGGAGCCGGGCGCAGACGCTGGACCTGAGCGGTTGGTTATTCAGGAGCCGGCAGCTCGCAGGAGCTTCACTCTGTACCTCCGGGACCCTAGGCCTTCAATCTGTCCTCCTGCACCATGGGCTTTCTCTACGGATCCCCGCCCCCACGGTCGGAAAGTTGTACCTCCGCCGGAGAGTGGAAGGCAGTGCACATGTTACTTTTGTGACTCCCGGAATGAAGGCATGCCAGCGTAATTTTCCTTCCTAGTACAGGCAGAATCGCTATTTCCCTACTGCCTTTTTATTATTGTTCTCTAGTACCCTTTAAAAATGCGTCGTGATGGTGCCAGATGCGTCCTAGACTTGGCAGTGTGATGACTTCTAAGGTGTATAAATGTGTGATCACTATGCGGTACACCTGAAACCAGTGTGATAGTGTATGTCAACTGCAATAGAAAAACACATTGTAAAAAATGTATTGTGAAGTATTTCAGATAAGCAAGCATATATAAAAGATAACATACAGTTTAAAGAAGGCAGACACCAACGTACCTGTCCAGCTTAGGAAACCGATGAGTAACACGATGTTGGGAGCAACCTCTGGCATGCTTCTCTCTGACGGAGCGTTCCCCTCTGCACTGACAAAACCAGTATCCTGTATTTTGGATTAATCATTCCCTTGCTTTTTATAAGAACTCTAGCACTTTTAATGTATTCCTACAATATGTGTTTTTTTTTAGTTTTGCCTGGTTTTGAACTTCATGCACATGGATTCATAGCCTACACAGCCACCTGTGACCTGTGGCACGTACTCAGTGTTACACTTCTGAAATTCATCCATTCTGATATGTGTAGGGGTATTTCTTGCATTTTCAATTCTTCATAATATTCCATTATTAAAAATAGATATGGAATACATTATGTATAGTTATAGCTATATGTGTGTATAGGTGAATAATTACACACCTTTTCTGCTGTTGGTGGACCTCAGCAAGTCTCTGCATCTTGTTATTATAAGCAACTTGGACATTCTTATCTATTTCCCCTGGTGTCCATTGGCAGAACTTCTCTGGGATACATACGTAGGGCAGGATCACTGGATCACAAGGTATAATCACACTCAAACGTATGAATAAAAATACTCGAAGTTACAGAAATTCTTTTCCCAAAGTATGTATATCAAGTTACACTCCCAACAATGGTGGATGAGCATTCTGAGTTCCAAATCCTCACCAACATTTGGTTTTGTCCATCTTTTTAAAATTGCCAAGCCTGTTCAGTATGGAAATGTTATTTCCCTATGGTTTTAATTAAACTATGATTTCTGAATACCAATAACATCAAGATTATTTTCCTATATTGATAATCTCTTGTTAAAATACCTATGAAATTTTCTCACATTTTTATTTTACTTATTTAATATATTAAATTGATTATGTTATTACAGTTGTCACAATTTTCCCCCTTAGCCCCCTTAGCGCGGTAACCCCATTCCCTCTAACAATCACCGTCTTTAGTCCATGTCCATGAGTCATGTAGATAAGTTCTTTGGCTTCTCCATTTCCTATACTATCTTAACATCCCCCTGTCTATTTTGTACCTACCAATTTGTACTTCTTAATCCCTATACCTTCTCCCCCAAGTCTTACAAGAACAGAAAATTATAGGCCCATATCAGTCAGGATTATAGGTATGAAAATTTTAAACATAACCAAACTGTATTTATCCCAGTAATTAAAAAATTGTTTAAAGGATTTTGAATATTGTACTATATGGAAAAATTAATAAAGTATAACTTACCACATTAACAGATTAAATAAGAAATATCATATATTGATCATAATAGATACAAACAAATTTCATTTGATAAATTTCAACCCCATTCATTTGATAAATTTCAACCCCATTCATTTGATAAATTTCAACCCTATTCATTAAAAAAGAAACTCAGTAATTTAAGATAAAAGGTAATTTCCTCATTTGGTTAAAAAAATCTATTAAAACAAAACAAAATACAGCAAACGCCATCTAAGTGGGGAAATGTTTAGTCATAGTCTCCTTAAAGTAAGGACTGCCCTGGCTGGGTGTCTCAGTTGGATGAAGCGTCATCCCATAAACCAAAATGTTGCGGGTTAGATTCCCAGTCAGGGTGCATATGGGAGGCAACGGATCGATGCTTCTCTCTCACGTTGATGTCTCTCTCTCTGTCTCTCTGTCTCATCTCTCTGTCTCTCTGCCTTTCTCCCTAAAATCAATAAAACATATCTTCAGGTGAGAATTTTTTTTAATTTATAATGTTTATTTTATTTTATTTTATTTTAATTATATCATTGTTGTTCAATTACAGTTGTCTGCATTTTCCCTCCATCATTCCCTGCACCACCAGCCAAACCCACCTCCCTCCCTTGCTTTCACCCTCCCCCTTGGTTTTGACCATGTGTTCTTTATAGTAGTTCCTGAAAACCCTTCCTCCCCATCCCCTACCCTTTCCCCTCTGGCTATTGTTAAGTTGTTCTTAATTTCAATGTCTCTGATTATATTTTGTTTGCTTTTTTCTTTTGTTGATTATGTTCCAGTTAAAGGTGAGATCATATAGTATTTCTCCCTCACCTCCTGGCTTAGTTCACTTAGCATAATGCTCTCCAGTTCCATCCATGCTGCCACAAAGGGTAGGAGCTCCTTCTTTCTCTCTGCTGCATAGTATTCCATTGTGTCAACGTACCATAGTTTTTTGATCCACTCATTTACCGATGGGCACTTAGGTTGCTTCCAGCACTTGACTATTGTAAATTGTGCTGCTTTGAATATTGGGGTGCATAGATTCTTTTGATTGGTGTTTCAGGGTTCACAGGGTACAATCCCCGCAATGGAATTGCTGGGTCAAAAGGCAGTTCCAATTTTAGTTTTCTGAGGAGAGTCCATACTGTTTTCCACAATGGCTGCACCAGTCTGCATTCTCACCAACAGTGCACTGGGTTCCCTTCTTTCCACATCCTCTCCAACACTTGTTTGTTGATTTGTTTATGATGGCCATTCTGACCGGTGTGAGGTGGTATCTCATTGTGGTTTTAATTTGCATCTCTCTGGTGGCTACTGATGCTGAGCATCTTTTCATATGTCTCTGAGCCCTCTGTATGTCCTCCTTGGAGAAGTGTCTGTTCAAGTCTTTTGCCCATTTTTTAAATTGGTTTTTTTGTCTTGCTGGAGTGGAGTAGTGTGAGTTCTTTATATATTTTGGAGATCAAACCCTTGTCTGAGGTATTATTGGCAAATATGTTTTCCCATATAGTTGGTTCTCTTTTTATTTTAACTCTGTTTTCTTTAGCCATGCAGAAGCTTTTTACTTTGATGAGGTCCTATTTATTTTTTCTTTCCTTTATGTCCCTTGCTTTAGGGGACATATCATTGAAGATGTTGCTGCATGGAATGTCTGAAATTTTCCTGCCAATGTTTTTCCCCTAGGACTTTTATGGTGTCATGATTTATATTTAAGTCTTCTATCCACCTTGAATTTATTTTTGTGTATGGTGTAAGTTGGTGCTCAAGTTTCATTTTTTTGCATGTAGCTGTCCAGATTTCCCAACACCATTTGTTGAAGAGGCTATTTTTACTCCATTTTATGCTGTTGCTCCATTTGTCAAAAATTAGTTGGCCATAGAGACTTGCGTTTATTTCTGGGCTCTTTACTCTGTTCCACTGGTCTATCTGTATGTTTTTATGCCAGTACCAGGCTGTTTTGATTACAGCAGCCCTGTAATACAGTTTGATATCAGGTATTGTGATCACTGCTCCTTTTCTCAAAATTGCTGCAGCTATTCAGGGTCATTTATGGTTCCATATAACTTTTTGAAATGTTTGTTCTATATCTGTGAAATATGTCATTGGTACTTTAATAGGGATTGCGTTGAATCTATAAATCGCTTTGGGTAGTATGGACATTTTAATTATGTTAATTCTTCCAATCCATGAGCATGGCGCATGCTTCCATTTGTTTGTATCTTCCTTAATTTCTTTTTTCAATGTTGTATAGTTTTCTGAGTACAGGTCTTTTACCTCCTTGGTTAGGTTTATTCCTAGCTACGTTATTTTTCTTGTTGCTATATCAAATAGGATTTTTTTCCTGATTTCTCTTCTGATATTTCATTGTTGGGGTACAAAAATGTGTTTGACTTCTGAATATTGACTTTGTATCCCACTGTTTTGCCAAATTCATTTATTAGGTCAGGCAGTTTTTTGGTGGAGTCTATAGGATTTTCTATGTACACTATCATGTCATCTACAAACAAAGACAGTTTTCCTTCCTCCTTTCCAATTTGGATGCCTTTTATTTCTTTGTCTTGTCTGATTGCTGTGACTAGGACTTCCAATATCATGTTGAATAGGAGTGGTGAGAGCGGGCATCCTTGTCTTGTTCCTGATCTTAGTGGGAAAGATTTTAGATTTTGCCCATTGAGTATGATGCTGGCTATAGGTCTCTCATATATGGCCTTTATTATGTTGAGGAATGCTCCCTCTATTCCCACTTTGCTAAGTGTTTTTATCATAAATGGGTGTGGTACCTTATCAAATGCTTTTTCCACATGTATTGATATGACCATGCAATTTTTGTCTTTCATTTTGTTTATGTGATGTATTACATTTATTGATTTGAGAATATTGTACCATCCTTGCATCCCTGGGATGAATTCCACTTGATCATTGGTGCATGATCTTTTTAATGTATTGCTGGATGCACTTTGCCAATATTTTGTTGAGGACTTTAGCATGTATATTCATCAGCAATACTGGCCTGAAGTTTTCTTTCTGTTATGTCTTTATCTGGTTTTGGGATTAGGATGATGCTGGCTTTATATAAAGAGTTTGGGAGTCTTCTACCCTCTTGAATTTTTTGGAATAATCTGTGAAAGATGGGGGTTAGCTCTTCTTTAAATGCTTTATAAAATTCTCCTGTGAAACCATTTGGTTCAGGGCTTTTGTGTGTTAGAAATTTTTTGATTACTGCTTCAATTTTGTCAGCTGTTATTAGTCTGTACAGGCTTTCTGTTTCTTCTTCATTCAATTTTGGAAGATTATATTTTTCTAGAAATTTGTCAATTTCACCTAGGTTTTCAAATTTCTTGGCATATAGTTCTTCATAGTAATTTCTTACAGTCCTTTGTATTTCTGTGGTATCAGTTGTAATCTCTCCTCTTTCATTTCTGATTGTGTTTATTTGAGTCTTTTTTTCTTGATGAGCCTGCTTAAAGGCTTGTCGACTTTGTTTATCTTTTCAAAGAACCAGTTCCTGGATTTATTGATCCTTAGAATTGTGCTTTTAGTCTCTATGTCATTTAATTCTCCTCTGATCTTGGTTATTTCCTTCCTTCTACTTGCTCTGGGCTGTCTTTGTTGTTGTTTATTGAGTTCTTATAGGCGTAGGGTCAGGTTGTTTGTGAGAACTGTTTTTATCTTTTTTAGGTAGGCCTGTATCGCTATGAACTTCCCTCTCAGGACTGCCTTCGCTGTGTCCCATAAGTTTTGGATTGTTGTGAGTTCATTTTCATTTTTTTCCAGAAAATTTTTATTTCTTCCCGAATCTCATTCTTGACCCATTCATTGTTTAATAGCATGCTATTCAATCTTCATGAGTTCGAGTGTTTTGGGTTTTTTGCCTTGAGGTTGGTTTCTAGTTTCAGTCCCTTGTGGTCAGAGAAAATGCTTGATATGATTTCAATTTTCTTGAATTTGTTGAGGCTTTTTTTGTGTCCTATCATGTGGTCTATCTTTGAAAATGTTCCATGTGCATTTGAAAACAATGTGTAGTTTGCTTCTTTGGGATGAAAGGCTCTATATACATCAGTTAAGTCCATTTCATCTAGGACATTGTTCAACACCACAATATCTTTGTTGATACTTTGTTTGGACGATCTGTCCATTTTTTGCCAGTGGGGTATTAAAATCCCCTACTATAATTTTTTGCTGTCAATATCTTTCTTGAAGTCCTCCAAGATTTTCTTTATGTATTTGGGTGCTCCAATGTTGGGTGCATATATATTTACAATGTTTATGTCTTCTTGATGGATTCTTCCCATGTGTATTATGAAGTGACCTTCTGGCTCTCTTTTTATGGCCCTGTTTTTGAAGTGTATTTTGTCCGATATGAGTATTGCTACCCCAGCTTCTTTTTCCTGTCTGTTTGCTTGGAAAATTTGTTTCTAGCCCTTCACTTTCAGTCTGTGTAGGTCTTTTGTTCTGAGGTGGGTGTCTTGTAGGCAGCATATGTGTGGGTCATGCTTTCTTATCCATTCAGCTATTGTATGTCTTTTGATTGGAGCATTTAAATCCATTTACATTTAAGGGTATTATTGATAGGTACTTATTCATTGTCATCTGTTTGTACCTGTGTTTCTTCCTCTCTCACTCTTTTCCTTCCTTTTCTTAAGCAGTCCCATTAGCATCTCTTGCAGAGCTGGTTTGGAGGAGGTATATTCTTTGAGGCTTCTTTTGTCAGGGAAGCTCCGTATTTGGCCTTCCATTTTAATTGAGAACCTTGCTGGGTACAGTAGCCTTTGTTGCAGGTCTCTGGTTCTCATTACTTGGAATATTTCTTGCCATTCTCTTCTGGCTTGGAGCATTTCCATTGAGAAGTCAGCTGCTAACCTTATTGAGACTCCCTTGTATGCTACTTCCTGTTTTTCCCTTGCTGCCTTTAAGATTCTCTCTTTGTCTTGGAATTTTGCCATTTTAATTATGATGTGTCTTGAAGCGGGCCTCTTTGGGTTCTTCTTGATTTGGGACTCTCTGTGTTTCCCGGATATGTGTGACTTTTTCTCTCATCAGATTAGGGAAGTTTTCCATCATTATTTTTTCAACCAGGTTTTCTATCCCTTGCTCTTCTTCTCCTTCTATTATATGAATATTATTATATTTCATATTGTCCTGAATTTCCCTTAATCCCTCTCATTCTTTCTGAGCCTCTTTTACTTTTCTTGCTCTTTCTGGGTGGTTTTTTTCTACCTTGTCCTCCAGCTTGCTGATCTGATCCTCTGCTTCATCTAACCTGCTTTTGATTCCTTCTACTGTGTTCTTCAGTTCAGAAATTGTATTCTTCATTTCCTCTTAGCCCTTGTTGATAGTTTCTATTTCCCTTTTCATGCTGATATAATTTGCAGTAAATTCATTGTAGTTTCCCTGTAGTTTTTGGTAATTCTCTGTGAGCTCATTGAGCTTCCTGATAACCACTGCTTTGAACTCAATATCTGATAGTTGACTTGCCTCTTTTAGCATTTAGCATTCTTTTCTGAGGCCTCCTCCTTTCCTTTCATTTGGGGATTGTTTCTTTGTCTTCCCATTATTTGTTAGAATCTTCTTGTTAGCCTCTGCTTCTTAAATTGATGTCTTCTGACTCCCTGAGTTTATGGTATGAACTTCTATGGTAAAAGACCTGTGAGATTCAGTGTTCCAGTCTCCTTGATGTCCTGAGCTCACTGGTCTTGGGCTGTTGTTTATGTTGACTGTATGTCTTTGGGTTTTGATTGTTGTTGAGTCTCTCTTTGATGGGTCCTTCCCTCCAGCTTATTAACTGAAGGTCACTCCTTCTGCCATGTCTTGTATTTGTTGTGCAGGTGTGGACAGGTTGTATTGAAACTGGTTCTTCTGTATGTATGAGGTTTTGAGGCTTCCCTCTTGCTCTTATTCAGTTGTTTGTTCTGGGTAATTTCTCCACCATTTAGTTGTATTTCCAGATCAGTCCTGGGTTGAGGTTAGTGTGGCTTCTACTCCCTCCTTCGCCTTCTTCTGTTGTTTTCTATTGGTGGTTCCTTTGTTGGTGGGTTTCCTCTTCCAGCAGGTGTACTCACCTACTCATCTGATTTTTCAATATCCTCTACAATTTTTGGTCTCCAATCTTCATATATGTTGGGATACCGTTCACTATTTGCTCACTTGTTCACTTGTTCCTCAGAAGATCGGCTAGGTGTCTCACCTGTGTACAGGGGGAAGTGGATTCTGTTCCCACCTATCTCACAGCAACATGTCTCAGAGAAAGAAATAAAGGTCTGGGGTTCTTCTCTGCCCAAGCCACATGGTCCCAGAAGGACCAGGTGAGAATTTTTTTTTAATTAAGGATTAAGACAAACATGACTACTTACTGTAGTACTGGAAATCATAGTCAGTGCAAGGTAATAAAAACAAAATCGAGAAGAAAGAAAGGAAGGAAGGAAAGAAGGAGCGAAAAGAAAAAAGAAAGAAGAGAAAGAAAAAAAGAAAGAAACCTAGAGTCCCAGCTGGTTACAAACCTAGTCCTGCATTCTCCTGCTCCTTCTTTCATTTCAACATGACAGATGCTGCTGTGTCCTTTGCTAAGGACTTCCTGGCGGGTGGAGTGGCCGCGGACATCTCTCAGACAGAGGTAGCACCCACTGAGCGGGTCAAGCTGCTGCTGCAGGTGCAGCGTGCCAGCAAGCAAATCACCGCAGATCAGCAATACACGGACATTATAGACAGTGCAGTTCGTATCCCCAAGGAGCAGGGAGTCCTGTCCTTCTGGCGTGGTAACCTGGCCAATGTCATCAGATACTTCCCTACCCAGGCTCTCAACTTCGCCTTCAAAGATAAATACAAGCAGATCTTCCCAGGTGGTGTGGACAAGAAAACCCAGTTTTGGCACAACTATGCAGGGAATCTGGCACCGGGTGGTGCTGCTGGGGCCACCTCTGTGTGTTTTGCATGTCCTCTTGATGTGGCCCGTGCCTGTGTGGCAGCTGACGTGGGCGAAGCTGGAGCTGACTGGGAATCAGAGGCCTCGGTGACTGCCTGATCAAGATCGACAGATCTGATGGGCTCAAGGGCCTGCACCAAGGCTTTAATGTGTCCGTGCAGGGAATCACCACCTACCGCATAGCTGCCTTCTTCAGTATCTATGACGCTGCACAGGGAACGCTCCCAGGTCCCAAGAACACTCATATCTTCATCCACTGGATGACTGCACAGCCCGTCACAGCAGTGGCTGGGTTGACTTCTTACCGTTTGACACTGTTCGTCACCACATGATGATGCAGTCAGGGCGCAAAGGCACTGATATCATGTACACAGGGCACTCGACTGCTGGAGGAAAATCGCTTGTGATAAAGGAGGCAGAGCTTTTTTCAAGAGTGCATGGTCCAGTGTTCTCAGAGGCATGGGTGGTGCTTTGGTGCTTGTCTTGTATGATGAAATCAAGAAGTTCACATGAATTATTTTGTAGTCTTCCCCCAACCCCGTGAACAGGCATGTTGTATTATGTAACATGTCTTGAGCATTCTTGACAGACTGCTGTTGGCTATCTATTCATCAATGGAAACTATTTACTGGTTGAAAATGGGAAGCAATAATATCATCTGACCAGGTTTCTCTTAAAGCCATTTCCATGGTGATGGTGGGACTCAATTATATTTTTTATTTCAGTCACTCCTGATAAATAACAAATTTGAAGAAATAAAAAATATCTGAAATATAAAAAATGGAAATAAAACATCCATTATTTGCAAATTATAAGACCATTTAAATAGAAAACCCCAAACAAATTATAGGCTAATTATTAGAGGAAAATAAGAGGAGTTTAGACTAGTATATCAAAATTCAGAGAAATGGACATCACATGGAGGGTGTTCAGTGGAGACAGGGAAGGGAAGAATGTGGGGGAAGGTACGGGGAATAAGAAGCAGAACTGGTAGGCATAAAATAGACGGGGAGAGGCTAAGGCTGCTATGGGAACAGAGAAGTCAAAGACCGTGTGTGTACAACCCATAGACGTGAGCTAAGGTGGGAGAAGGCTGGAAGGTTGGGGGAAGCAGGGCAGAGGGGGGATAAAGAGGGAAAAAATGGGAAAATGTAACAGCATAATCAATAAAATATACTTAAAAATGAAAGATAAAAAATTCAATGAATTTGTATATACAACTAAAAATCCAATTAAAAAGATCACATTAAAATAACAAAAACATCAAGTACCTAGTAATAATATTACAAAAATGTGCTAGACCTCTATAGAAAAGATATAATATTGCATTGAGATATTAAAGAAGACCTAAATAAATTAAAAGACATACTATGTTCCTGATGGGAGGACATCATATGCAAGCATGACGATTCTTCTCACATTGGCCTACAGCAGTGGCTCTCAGACACAGCTTGTGGGGCAGCGGCAAGAGCTGCACCCGGTGATTGTTAAAAATGCAAGTTCTTGGGCCCCGTCAGGACCCAGTGCATCAGAGATTCGGGAGTGAGGCCCAGCCATTCCTTTTTAAAATCCTTGCAGGTGATTCTGACTTATGCTAATGTAATTTAAAAACTACTGATTTCTGGAGTCATTGCAATTCCAATAAAAATTAAGACAGAATTTTCAAGGAACTTGATAAGATTATTCTGAAATGTGACATTGTGAGGAACTCCACTTAGCCCCCAAAGAAACTGCTGAAAAAGACTTTTTTTTTCATTTTTAAACCTTTGGAAGTGGTCCTAAAGGCAAAGAGCAAATGAAGAAACATCTGTTCAAGAAAAACCATAAAAATTCAATAAGATAAGTGAGACTCTGTGTTATTTGAACCATGACCTGCTTCCTCCCTCCCTACCCCCTCCCAGCTCAGCAAGGGAGAGACTCCACTACACACTGCCACAGCCAAAAATACAGGGTCTCCTCTTCCCCCAGCTCCCAGTTAGAGGGCTTTCTTCCAAAACGGAGTAGAACTTCAGCATTTCTCATCCTGCCCTCAGCTGTCTGTTACTGAGGCCAAGTCCCAGGTGAGTGTGGCCAGAAAGTATGGGCTCCCTCCCCCAGCACCCAGTCATGACCCAGAGGCTCTGCATCGGGCATGGAGTCCAGAGAATGCTCGGGCCCTGGTGGTTCTTACTGTACTGGAGATTCATTCTAGCTAGGGAAATTAGACAAGAAAAAGAAACAGAAGGCATCCAGATTGGGAAGAAAGAAAGAAGTAAAACTATGTCTATTTGCAGAAGATACAATCTTGTAGATAGAAAAGCCAAAGAAATCTGCTTAAAAACTACTAGAACTAAAAATGAACTTAGCATGGTTGTAAGATACAAGTTCTATACAAAAAAAAAATCAATTATATTTTTATGCATTTGCAATGACAATCCAAATTAAAAAAATCAAGAAAGCAATTCTGTTCAGAATGGCATCAAAAATACTTAAAAATAAATTTAAGAACAGCAAATCTTGTATTCTGTAAACTACAGAACGTTGACTTAAGAAATCAAAGATCTAAATAAGTGAGAAAACACCCTACATTCATGAATTGGAAGAGATAATACTGTTAAGGTGATAAACTGATCCCCAAAACTGATCTACACAACAGATTCAACACAACCTCTATAAAGAATCCTGGCTGAATTCTTTGCAAAAATTGAAAAGCTGATTCTATAAATTATATGGAATTGCAAGTGACCTAGACTAGTCAAACAATCCTGAAAAAGAAGAACAAAGGAGAATAACTAATGCATCCCAGTTTCGAAACTTGCTTCAAAGGCAAGGGTAAGCAAGACAGGGGGACACTGGCACAAGGCTAGACAAATGGGGTGGGATCGGAAGTCCAGAAAGAAACCCACCTCTCTAGGGCTCACCAGCTCTGCAGGGGCATCTGCACAGCCACCCACAAAAACCGATGCTGGACTCATAATTACCTCCCACCAGAAATGAAAACCATCTCAAAATGGGTCAAAAACATAAAACATATCATTTTAACTCTAACATTGAGTTAAGTGTAAGAATTAAAACTATGCAACTCTTAGGGGGGAAAAGGATGTAGAGAAATCAGAACTCTCATACGCTGCTAGTGGGAATGTAAAATGCTGCCGCCACTCGGCAAACAGTTGGGCGGTTCCTCAAATGATTCCACACAGAGTTTACCCCGTGGCCCAGCGGCCCGCTCCTGGGTGGAGGCACGAGAGACATGAAAACTTACATCCACAGAAAGCCTGACGGATGTTTATAGCAGCACTATACACGGTAGTCAAAAGGTAGAAAAAACACAAATACTCATCAACAAATGAATGGATAAAAAAATGTGGGAGACTTCTACAATGGAGTATTTTTTAGCCACAAAGAGGAATGAAGTAGCCCCGGCTGGTGTAGCTCAGTGGATTGAGCGCGGGCTGGGAACCAAAGGGTCCCGGTTCGATTCCCAGTCAGGGCACATGCCTGGGTTGCGGGCTAGGTTCCCAGTGAGGGCCATGTGAGAGGCAACCATACATTGCTGTTTCTCCCTCTCTTTCTCCCTCCCCTCCCCTCGCTCTAAAAAATAAATAAATAAAATATTTAAAAAAAAAAAGAGGAATGAAGTACTAATACCTGTTCCTTGGATAAACACAAATAAACCTTGAAAACATACTAAGTAAAAGAAGCTAATCATAAAACTGACACATTATGTGAGGCCATTCAAATGAAAGTCCAGAGCACGGAGTCTGTAGAGATACAAAGTGTGTTAGTGCTTGCTCGGGGCTGGGGTGGGTAGTCAGTACAGGGATAATAGCTCAAATGTGTGCATGTTTCTGAGGTGATGAAAATACAAAATTCAGAGTGGTGATGATTGTAAATCCCTGTGAATATACTAAAAACCATTTCATTGTACACTTTAAAGTCCAGATTGTATGGTAAGTGAATTATAGCTCAATAGAGCTGTTTTTAAAATGTACATAGAGGACAAAAGGTGCCAGAATAGCCAAGACACCTGGTAAAGACATTGGATACAAGGGTTTCTTACGGAACCATAATAAAGGCAACTGGTGTAGGCGCAGGAATAGACAAATTGACTAATGGGGGGAAAATTAAGAGCCTAAAATCCCATGCATGTTTGAAGCCTTTTTATATGATGAAAGTGTAACGCCTCATCAGCATGGAAAGGAGGAACTGATTATTTAATAGATGGAGCTGAAAAAATGGCTATCAAATGGGAAAAGTTGAAATTATATTTCCACCGCATACCAATCTACTGCATTCCAAATGGATTTAGAACTTGAATATCACACACACACAAAACAAAACTTTAAAAAACTCTTAATATGAAATACAGGATGAGTATTTATAAATCTTAGGATTAAAATCTTATCTTTTCAAGGAGATGCAAAAATCATGAATTATAAAATATTGATGTCTGGGTAATTGATGTCCATAACTTTGTTCATAAAAGATAAGCTTTAAAAAGTGAAAAGATAAGTTACTGAGAGAAGGTATTTTTAGTACACATGCCCATGAACACTTTGGGTTAATAATATATAAATGACAATAATAAATTAATACCGCAAAAATAACCTGAGAAAATGAGAAGAAACATGAATTAGGAAACAGATCTGGCCAATAAACATACAGATTGCTCACCATTAGGGATTAGAGAAAGTCATGGCAAGATCACATTGTGATGCCATTTTTAACTTCTTCAGATGAAAAAAATTAAAAGTCTGAAATATCAAACGTTGAGGAAAATGCGGATCGTAAACTGGGTGTAACAACTTGGAAAACAGTATTATTTCTGAAAGTTAAACATCCACATGCTTTACGACCCAGCAGCTTGACTGTTGAGTATAGGGCTAAGGAAATGCTGGCACTTGTAAAACTGGACACATGTACAGGAATATTCATACCGGTACTGTTCTCCCTAGAAAAATCTGGAAATAACCAAAATTCCCATCAAGGGAAAATGGACTTTTTAATGCAGTGAAACATTTCACACCAGTCAAAAAGCAATAGGGAGGAAGCTTAGCATCAGACTAGTAAGAAGAAAGTAATCTAAAATATTATAGATAACGTGACCTTTTGATAAATGTAAAAATAAAATCTAAACTCAAAAGTATGTTTTCTTTCTTCCTTCCTTTCTTTCATCTTTTTTAATATATATTTTATTGATTATGCTATTACAGTTGTCCCATTTTCCCCCCTTTCTTCCCCTCCCACCCTTACCCATCTTTCCCCACCATTTAGTTTTGTCCATGGGTCATACACATTAAGTTCTTTTGCTTCTGCATTTCCTATACTATTCTTAACCTCCCCCTGTCTGTTTTCTAGCTCCCATTTATGCTATTTTTTCTGTGCCCCTTTCCCCCCTTCTCCCCCTACCACTCCCCTGTTGATATTCCTCCAAACCTTATATAAATCACTTTAACATTTCATACAATAAAGGCTGGGTGATGATGAACTCCTTGAACTTGACCTTATCTGAGAAGCACTTTATCTGCTCTTCTATTCTAAATGATAACTTTGCTGGATAGAGTATTCTTGGATGTAGGTCCTTGCCTTTCATGACTTGGAATACTTCTCTTCAGCCCCTTCTTGCCTGCAAGGTCTCTTTTGAGAAATCAGCTGACAGTCTTATGGGAATTCCTTTGTAGGTAACTGTCACCTTTTCTCTTGCTGCTTCTAGGATTCTCTCCTTATCTTTAATCCTGGGTAATGTAATTATGATGTGTCTTGGTGTGTTCCTCTTTGGGTCCAACTTCTTTGGGACTCTCTGAGCTTCCTGGACTTCCCGAAAGTCTATTTCCTTCACCAGCTTGGGGAAGTTCTCCATCATTATTTGTTCAAATAGGTTTTCAATCTCTTGGTCTTCCTCTTCTCCTTCTGGCAGCCCTATGATCCATATGTTGAGCCGTTTATAGATGTCCTGGAGGTTTCTGAGCCCCTCCTCCATTTTTTGAATTCTTGTTTCTTCATTCTTTTCTGGTTGGATGTTCTTTTCTTTCTGATGGTCCACTGCGTTGATTTGAGTCCCAGTTTCCTTCTTATCCTTATTGGTTCCCTGCAGATCTCTCCTCATTTGTTCAAATAATTGCCTCATTTGTTCAAGTAATTGTGATAATTTTTCGTCGAATTCTGTGGCCAACCTGATTACCAGTGTTTTAAACTGTGCATCTGATAGGTTGGCTACCTCTTGGTCGGTTAGTTCTGGAGCTTTGATCTGTTCTTTCATTTGGGCCATTCCCTCCCCCCCCGGTGCGCCTGTTACTTTAAGGGGCAGAGCCTTAGGTGTTCACCAGGGCGGGTCAACTCACGTTGTTATTTTGTGATGCTGTCTGTGGGGGCGGGGTAACCTTCGTCACTGTGCTGTGACGCAGCCTGTGGGGGCAGGACCTGCGAGAACAATGGCACTTGCTCCGCTCTCCGCACCCACACCGCTTCCCACAAGCAAGTTGAGCCCCTCTGCGCTGGCTCCGGGGTCACTCCGGGGTCGGTGGCTGGGCCTGCACAGTTCCAAGCCCCCGTGGGTCTCCCCAACAAACTCTCCCGCGAGGCAGGGAGTTCCTCCCGCCGGCTCACCTCCCACAGGTGTTTCAGTTGGTGGTTTGAGGCCTCATTTCCCCGCTTTGATGGGTTGCACCCTGCTTTTTCTCTTGGTTTGTCTGCACGCGAATTAGGACCTGCCCGGTCCACCAGTCTCGGCCCCGCTTGGTCCGGGTGGGCTGGGCGCTGGCCGCGTTTTGGTCAGGCACGCCCGTCTCGGCGTGCTGCAGCGTTGCCAGTCCCACTCCACAAACCGCGGTCTGGCCGTGCGCTCACCACCCGGCTTGCTGCGGAGTGGCCACGTGCTCTCTCTCTGCCCAGCTCCGCCCCGCTTACCAGACTGGGTGTAAGTGTCTTCTTTAACTCCTTGGTTGTCAGACTTCCTCTCAGTTCGATTTTCTGTCAGATCTGGCTGTTTTTGTTTAATTAAATTGCTGTTTTTTCCTCGTTTGGTTGTGTGCGGAAGCACGGTGTGTCCACCTATGCCGCCATCTTACCAGAAGTCCCTTTTTTTCTTTCTTTCTTTCTTTCTACCTACCCAGCCAGCCAGCCAGCCAGCCAGCCAGCCAGCCAGCCAGCCAGCCACCCATCCATCCAGGGGAGGAGGGAGGGAGGGAAAAGACACAAGAGTTAGAAAGGAAAGCAAGTGAACGATGACCATGGGATTCAGGATGACGACCTTGCACCAGGAAAGGCAGGGAAATGGGATAATATATAAATTGCTGATTAGATACACACAGATTAAAGTTCCAACTTCTGTTTTCACAAGTGTTCATTATAGTATTATTAACTAACAACTAACCAAATATCTAAATAAAAGTGAGGGGGGGCAGGGAATACTCACTGACTAGGCAACTCCATGACCAGATAAAACTCATGTTTTTATTGCTAAAAGGAAAAAAGGAGACTAGACCTTGGGGTGGGGGTGGGGGGGACTCAGCAGTCTCCACCATGCCATTCACTTTATTATTTCTCTCATTTCTATCTGTATGTTGTTCAATCACAAAAATGTTACTTGATCCTTTTCACCTCTGAACAGACTTGGTAGTCTCTTACTCCTGGCTCATATTTTCATGATTGCCAGTTGTTTTACAAGCTAAACATTTTTTAATATTCTATAGCTGATCATTCAAGACCGCATTACTGCTCGTTGTCTCTCCTGGTTCTCACTCATAATGTCTTGCTTCTGTGTGTGCTTGTGATCTCTGACGTGAGCTCTTCATTTTCCTTGGAGCCGAGCCTGGGCTAATTCTGAGTTTGAGTTGAAGGCGAGTTCCTCCAAACACCATCGTGATCTGTTTCTGCCAGCCTCCTGGGGACACTGCTAACCTAGGTCTGCTTAAACTCTCTGCTTGGGGTTTGGATGACAAGTGGTGGTATGAATTCAGAGAGTGACCCCACGTGGAAGTTGACTTGTGGTTATGGGTGGATTCTTGGCCATCTTAACACTTTTCTCTGCCCAGTGCCAAGGTGAAGGCAAATGTGTTTCAACTCCATCTCTGATTGATTGGCAGATCAGAATTTTCTCTACCTTCCGCTTTGCATGTAGCCCTTTCAGAGCTCCCAGACTAACCCACAGTGGGCAGGCACCGCACCCTATCTCCCGAGCCCTAACGCGGCATGATTTTGGATACAAAAGGTCAAGGTTTCCAGGATTCCACAAAAACTTTGGACAAAAATGACTTTTATGTAGTCAGCATTTGTTAGGCAACTTCTAAAGGCCCTGGCATCTTCAGGAAGAAAAGTTGCTCCTAGCAAGTTCGTTTTTCTGTCCTCAATGGACATAGCTCATGCTTTGAAAATGGATCTACTTTTCTAGAAACAAACAAAAGCAGGTTGGGAAAAAGAGTTCCTGCTTCTGTTTATGTGGGGGCTTCCCAGATTCCTTTTGGGCCAATTTGGGAAAGCATTTTAAAGTAAATATTTTTATTTTGTAACTATGTAGTTCCTTCAACTAGGGATATCATTACTGGTATCTAATCTAACATCCTGTCAGAAACAGAAGTCACTATTACTTTCTTTTTTCTAATCTTCACCTGAGGATACACTGACTGATTTGAGAGGGAGGGAGAAACATCGACTGGTTGCCTTCCGTACATGCCCCAACCGAGGATTGACCCCGCAATCTAGGTATGTGCCGTGACCCCTGGCCGGAATCGAACTGTGACCTTGCTGTGCATGGGGCGACTCTCCAACTCACCGAGCCACAATGGCCAGGGTACTAGTACTTTCTTAATGACAGTTGGCTACTCTGTTTTCTCAGTACCTAAAATTTGGTTGTTAACTATTGACTGGTAAGACAGCCCCAACTGTGACCTGTATTCACTGCTTTTCTTTTAGCAGGGATAAGCCATGGATATAGAAATCCAATTTATTTTGACTTGTTGTAGGAAAATCATCTAGGCTCAGTAGAATGAAATGCTATCTTCAACAAGAGGAACATCAGGTTTCTGTGGCCGTTTTCATGGAAAAGCACGAGCCCTGCAGGACAGCGGGCTGCCTGCACCACTGGCCCCTGAAGATGGCTTAGAGCGACTTCAAATAACTCACCAGCAAGTAATGAAGGAGGCGAGTAAATACAACTGAACATAATTAAATGCTGCATAGATTTATGTTCTTAAAAACGTTATCTGAGCTCAGAGGACAGCATTGGGAAGGCCACCCAGAATGTGTGACATGTAATCCAGGTCTTACATAAGTAGGTGCTTTCAACGGGCAAGTGAAGAATTTCAGACAGAAGGAGCCCGTCTGGGCTACAAGAAAAGGCCTGCGAGGGCACAAGGGTTTGGTAAACTGTGAAGCACCCGACCTGAGTCACCCAAGCCGAAAAATGTTTTTCCCACCCCCACCCCCGCTCCCCTCTTTACCCCATACATTTGATCAGGGATCCATCTATCTAACTCCACACCCTAAGTTACCTCCTAAGTCCTGTCTTCTCCACTCCCCCTACCATTGCTTTAGCTCCTGCATCTTCTGCCTAGGACGGTGCCGGGTTCTTCATCTTCAAATCTCCCCACTTCCGCTCCAGCCTACAGTCACTGAAAGAATTTTCCTAAAGCATAAATCAGATCAAACCACTTTCTTGTTTAAAACCCCATTTGGTTCTCCTGAATTTGGGAGATAAAAGTTCATCCTTGGCATGATGTACAATTCCCTGAATAATTGTGGCCCTACTGGTTTAGACTCGTGCCTGACCCCTGACCCTTCCAGATTCCTCTCTGGCTTTGTGATAGTGGACAGGTTACTAAAGGCAGTGAGCCCACTTCCTCATCTTTAAAATGGACAGAATAGTTCCTACCCACGTGCTGAGGGCTGAATAAAACAAGACATTTAAAACCAGTTGGCATTTATCTTGCACATCCCAGGGACTCATTAAAGAATTTGAAACAAGAATGACGTGATTAGATTATCACTGTAGAATGACAGGGACATTCACGGGGAAGGACTGAGGGGCCCAACACCGGAGGTGAGGAAGACCACGAGTCAGAGACACAGGTGAGAAATGAGTGTGTGACACCCTGGGGTTAGAGAGGAACAAACACGATCAGAAGGATTTGGTTTCTAATTGGAAGCAGAGGTGAAGAAAGGGCTAAATGCAGAAGGCAAGTTTCAGAGAAAGGCCCTGACATCCTCAGGAACAAAAGCGGCT
Organism: Micronycteris hirsuta; assembly: GCA_004026765.1. Lineage (NCBI taxonomy): Eukaryota > Metazoa > Chordata > Mammalia > Chiroptera > Phyllostomidae > Micronycteris > Micronycteris hirsuta. The sequence goes on along the minus strand of PVJI01002181.1, from coordinate 127,786 downwards.
TCTAACAAATTTTTACACTTTCCTTGCCCTCAGCTGAAGCTATTCTTCATCCTCTGAAATGGATTTACTTTCTAAAAACAGGCAAAAGTGAGGTGGGGTCCAGTCTTGCAAGAAAAGAAATTAACTATGGAAAACCACCTGGGCTGGAGAAGTGTAGAGTCCATAAAATAAGCAGGAATCATGTGTATGTAACAAGTATTTGCTTGGGAAAAAAAACTAGCCATTTGAGAATCTAACCTTGCAATTCATCAGCCTCCTATAGGAAGCACACAGTTTCACAAGAAAAATCTCAACAAAGCATCAAGATACCCAGTGCATTGATGGATGCTTGACTCCAACAGTGCACCATTGCCTTAAGCAAATTACCTAATTATTTATGATTGGTGCCCTGTGTGCAGGACCGAGGGAACAATGCTGTCTGCCTCACACAGCTGCGTTCACATTAACTCTGTTTAAGTGTTGTAAAAAAGTAGTTCTATCCTGCAGTTCTTCAGTAAAACATGTAGGTAAAAATTTCAAATGCAGAGAAAAATTGGATTCATTACACATTATGACTCCATTGTGACTTTATACAATGTGATATGGATTAACAATTTTAAATAGCAGAATCACATTTTACATTTATCAAGTATAAATACACTTTGGCATATTATCAGAAAAACAACAAAAAAGTTATTGTAGATACTGAACTATACTATCACTTATAATGATTCCAAGATTTGAGATAAGAATTCTTTGGAAAACTAAGAAATGCATTGTTCTAAATTCTCAGAACATATATGGAAGCTGGTATTTCACACACTAAACATATTCCTTATACCACATAGTCAAATGCCAACTGCCCGTTCCACGTGTTCTTACAGTGTACCTACCCTGAGAGTCACTACTGCTGACTGAACTTCTCCCTCAAACCACTCACTTAGGTATTTAAGCAAACCAGCAAGTTCAAAACCAACAGCATCCCTTATAGTCCTGGTAATAAGCGCAGATGCTGTGGGTGAGACTAATGGATAGAGAGCCCTGACCGAGGGTCCGGGGACATTAACCAGCCCTGGGCCTATGAAAGAGGGCAGCCCGTGTTCCAGGGCACCTTCAAGACCTTCTCTGCCCTTTATGCTGCTGCAGCGAAGCCAGATGTGAGGAATCAGAGTGTAAGTGCACTTGAATGCCAATTAAAGGAGCCTCCTGCCTAACCCCCATTCCCAGTGATGGACACAACACTGCTAATGGGGACATAGAGGCCGCTATCCTGAGTTCTCAGGCGTCCCACTTAAGAATCAGGGGCTGGAGCCTCCCTGGTTGGCTCTAAGAGAACCACCACCTACACAGCAGCTGCTATATCAGCTCTGAGCCTCTGGAACCTTTGACTTACACTCATTTTGAAGATCAGAGGTGCCCAGCCTCCAGGGCCCGGACTGGTACCCTCCAGGTTGGTTAGGAGCCAGACCACACAGCAGGGAGTGAGCTTGAATGTAATGGCCTGGAGTCATCCCCAAAACATCCCCCACCAGCTTGTTCGTGGAAAAACGGTCTCCCATGAAACCGGTCCCTGGTGCCAAAAAGGTTGGGGACTGCTGGGCAAGATAACCAAGCTGGCCTTGGTAAGGTGCATGAGCCTTAGGTTTAACCCCAACTACAGTTCAGTCTTCTACTTCTCAATTCTACACTTCTTTCAGGTCAGGTTTTTTAATTAATGTCACTTCTAAGTTCTAATTCCATAAGAAACTAAGTGTTACAGCCCTGGGTTTGAGTCTCAGCTCTCCCTTCCAACTGTCATCAGAATCAGAACTTCACTTCTCTAAGCCTCGGTTTTCTTTGTTGTTGTTTTGTGCTGTTTTGTTTTTCGTATCTAAAAGGGGACACTACCTGACTTTGAAGGCGACAGTCAAATGAGATGAATAAATACTTGTACTGCCCACAAAGCACGGTGTGCTCTCTCTCCTGACACTGAGGCGGTGCTTGGCGGGGGATCTGGACACTCCCCAGGGTCACCTTCCCCAGCAGCCAAGGTTCAGGTGGAGAGGCCCGGATTCCTACAGCCACACCCTTCCTTGGAGAAGATCTGGTACTTACCACACCTGGCTGTGTAATGGCATCTCCTATGTCTCAGATCAGATGAGAAGCAGACACAGAAAGAGTAAGGTGCTGAACGAGTCAGGACTTGATCAATGACTGGGAAGTGGTAGCATCACAGATAAACTCAGGGCTGAAGCTTCAATGTTGTCTTCTCGAAGCGTCCAGCGTTCCACGGCTTGCTGCTCACCTCCAAGTCCTCCCAACCATAAACCCCCAGGCCTGCCCCCCACAGACTGTGGGCCCACCCCTCCCTTTCAGGGAGCAGCGACGGACTGTGGGCTCCAGCAGCCGCGGCACCAGGAGCAGAAAGCACGGCCAGTAACTGCACCCCAAGCCCAGGCAGACTAGATTCTTCAAAGTTGTATCCCTCCACCACGCCACAGGCCGAAGAACGAAGAGTGAGCACCCTTTCCCTTTAGCATGAAGAAAGCTGGGCAGGTCAGGGTAACCAACAAAGAAACAAACCTCAGGAGTTTCTGCACCACACCGCTCCAGCAGAAAGTAAAGTGACAGCAACCACGAGGAGAGCGAAGAAAAAGAAAGGAGCCATAAACACTTCCAAAGAAGAGAATTTCCCCAATGTGAAATCCACGATAATTTAATGGAATTTACTTAATTTTCCCCTCTCAGGGTCTTCAGAAAACCAAATTACAAAGTCATCATCACATCCTAGATTTATTACAACTGACCTGCAGGCAAAAGGATAGAACTATTACATAAACACTTCGATTCCATGTATATATCTTAAATAGAGGAGGAATTCAAACAAGAATACAGGATAAAATATTCCAAAGCTCCAAGAAGCAGTTATGTTACTGAGCTCCATTTTTACAGACAAGTAAGGCAATATCCCTGCACATTAGCTTTTTGATCATTTTTATACATTTTTCTATGGTACAAGAGAAAAATAACCAGAGCTCACAATGTACAGTTCTTACACTATTTTCACAGTTTGTGAACACTATACACCCTTTTGTTTTAATAAAGATACATTGTAATAAACTCCTTGCCCTTAAGTTTATAGTTTATAATGATCTATGATTAATACACTAAAATTTCCTTTTTATGTGGCCATCCACACAACAGAATGGTTAGATTAGCTCCTGGCCAGTCAGAACTGCTTCCCTCTCCATTTGTATAACGGCGAAGCGACACTATGCTGAGCCAGACGGGAACGGACAGCAGAGAAGCCAATTCCTCAGGTCCTCGGGAGATACGGAGGAGGATGGCTTGGTGTGGTTGAAGGAAGACACCTAACAAGGCTTCCTTTCAGAACACTGGGAAGTCTGAGCGTTAGGATGCCGTGGGGGAGAAAACAGGAAAATTAGGCAAGTGGACCAAAGCAATCAATCATTTCTGAACTCTGAAATTTACAGGGATGTGACTTTAAAACAGCACCATTCTCCCTTATTGTTTTATAGTGTTTATGACTGTCACTCTGGAGGAGACACAGCCACCCCTGCCACTGCACGGTTCTGTCATGGCGCCACCTGCCTCTCAGACCACGGCTGCCTCCCTTTCCAGTGTGCCTGAGCCACTCACAGTGCTGCTGGCAAAGCCTGGTGCTCCAGGGCCAGGGGCCAGAGCACGGCCACAGGAGGCTCTGGCTGACAGGTGAGTGAGGAAGCACAGCAAAGACAGCAGGTTTAAATGGCCTCTTATAACTGCTCTGGAATTGTTTTGGGTTTGGGGGTATTTTTGTAGAATTCCAATTCTAAGAAATTTTGTAGAATTCCAATTCTAGAGATTTCTCACAGCCGATGAGCTTATCTAAAGAACTGCCATTTCAGATCCTCATTGGGTCACATGTGTTTCCAGAAAGATGCTTCCTCATCACCTACCACATTAGCTGAGCCCCATGCTTTTCAGCCTTTTAAACATTAGAGCCTCTGAGAGATGTGGGGCTAAAAATCCTTGGTAGGGAACACCCCTGGTAATTATAAAGGTTTTTGATATAGGGGAAAAAAGGCAAAATAATGGGATCAAGCAAAAGTCACACAGTGGCAAAAGACTACACAGGCAGGGAAAGAGATTCCGAAATTGAAGACCTGGACCAGCAATGGCAAACAATTGACATTTGGTCTTTTGCTGCCTACAAGAAATCTTTATCTAATCGATCAAGGCACATTGCTACTAGCTTCTTCTCCCAGGTGGTGAGTTATGATGGCAAAGGCAGCAGCCTCGGGACAGAGGGGGAAACATACAGCTGCTACAAGTTGCTCCAGATAAGATACTAGAATTAAAAACATCTGTAAACTCTGCCCTCTGTACTATTTTTTTTCTTTCGGTCCTGGTGGTTTGTGGCAGGCAGAACATCAAGTTGGCGGCATACCAAATTCTGAGTGAAAATTCTTAGGATCAGCACCTTCTTTGACAAGTGGCAGACTCCTGAGTCTTCCCAGTGAAGAGTCGAAGGACTGGTAAAGGAGAACACACATTCTGTCCTGTCTCAATATTTTAATGTTCACCTCTTTGAATGCAACATGATTTTTGGTAAAGGTAAATTCATTCTAATTTAATATGATATTTCAAACAGGAATTTGGCTGAGCACATCGATCCCCAAACATCGACTGTGACTGTAAAGCAACCGAAGTCAATCAGTAAATCTATTGCACTTGGTGAAGAAAGTAAATTCCTCCTTGTCTCCCAGCTCCAGAAGGCAACGCGTCTCGTCGGCTGTGCAAGCTCTTCCCACGCCAGCCCGAGTCTCTCTGTTCAGACATAGCACATCCATCCCTGCGTTCTTCCAGGACTTCGAAGTCTGGCAAAACACCAGTCCAGTAGCTGCGTCTCCAGGTTTTGAGTCTAGAAATGAATTTAAGATGTGATCTAATCACAGTCAACAAGTTGATCGTACTAACTTCCACATTTCATGAGCATGTTCATCAGGAAAGAGCAGGATGAGGTCTCTCTGACCAGCACTAACACTGTGACCAACGGGTGTTTCGGGGATGCACGTTCTAGGTGACAGGAGTGTACAGACATGACGGAAACGAACACCGATCTTATTGCACGTGGTGTCTGGGCGAGCAATAAAAACACTGTGATACAGGGTTAAAATTCTTTATGTCTTGCTTCCTCTCAGCCCTTTTTTCTAGAGTCTGACATAGCAGCGGTATCAATCGACATACATGGGAGAGCTGGGAGTAGCTGGCATTTGATCCAGGATTTTACAAACATAGCTTGCGACCTCTACGGTACGTTCTTCATACATTAAAATAAAGGGATGTTTCTGCAAGAAAATTGAAGAAAAAAATATCAAAATTTGTATCAGAGTCCACATCGAATGTTTCCCAATTTTGACTCAGCATCAAACCAAGGCTCCAACCACCTAAGGCTGTGTAGTGCTGTCGCCCCAGCTCAGAGAGGCAGCCCAGCCTGTAGTTCAGGGACATGTGTTCCTGGGGGTGAGTGTGCCTGGACACGGTGCACAGGGCTGGGGCTGGAGGAGCCACCCTGGGAGTGGGGTCTGGAGACCAATCCGTATTCCCAGGAGAATGTGTGGGGGCAGGGAGCACTGTCGTTCCTCAGCCCAAAACACAGCTGGAGCCTCTGCCACCATCTGAGAACCAAACCACATGAGTACCAGGGGCTAGTCTTCCGGCACAGACATCAACTCCAACTGCCTCTCCCACCCCACCCCCAGCAAAGAAAGTGAATCCTGAACAAAAGGGATACACTTTCTATCCTCCTGACTCCTAGGCCAAAAGGGCAACAGAAATGAATCCTATGAATGTCTGCCCTATACTCTCCAAAGCCTCGAGCCCCCATCTGCCCGGTTCTCTTTCTCTATCAATATTATGTTTTCACTGCCCCTCTAAGTGTAACTGACCGGGCATCTTTAGTCATGGCTGCGATTGATGATAAGTCTGATCTAACATCCCGGAGAGCTAGAAGCAAATTGTGACAAACAGGCAGTTTTTTCTTTAAAATATGCCCATATTATTAGAGCACAGTCCTATCTGCACAGCCAAGACCAATGCCACAACCAGGTGACTCCTTAAAATGCCTGGCTCCGCAGCAGGGGTGAGGACTTTCAAAGAAATGGGAATTGGCTGTATGATCTAAATTTGCATGACACCATTTAATAAAGGCAGAACGAGCACCCCAAATTCATATGGACATAGTATGCATACACAGCCCATGCAGTAAAAATGGCTCCTTAAACGCGGATGCTAAAATTCTTCAAGGTAATTTTTATAATGTGTTAAGGCCAAAACTTTCCATGAGAATATAGCTAGTAAATTAGTAGGAAAATTACGATGATAAATTTTCTCTTTCCAAGTATCTCTGTTTCAAGACATTTTGAAAAATACTCAGTAAGGTCAAGCTGTCTGTCTGGGACAGAGAGGCCCAGCATGCTGAGGGGCTGTCAAGGATGAGGAAAGAGCTAATGTGCCTAAGGTCTCACACTCACCAGAAGTTCTTTATACTTTGGCCTTTTGGATTCATCCTTTGTAAGGCTAAAATAACATAAAAATAACATTATTAAAATAAAGACATTTACCCCAAGTATCTTTTCTCACAAATGAAATATTATAAAGAATCAAGTAGTTTTTTCCTTCAATACAAAGGTAACAAACAAAGCAGACAACCTGCCAAACACAAAAAACACCAAAAAATTAGACAATCTATAATCTAAGAATTTATCCTTAGGATATGCCGTTTAGGAATATTAGAGAAAAATTAGAAACAAGGCAACTGTTGATAATTAGATAAATTATGGCATAGCTGCATCAAAGAATACTAAATATATTCTTAAATATGTAAGTGTATGCATAAGTATACAATTAAATGTGTGTGTTTATGAATATATACAAATGTATTTATAGTAGTAGTACCTAAGAGAAACTGGTAGCCTGGGAGGTAAACTATACATAAACTTTACTAATTTATCCTTAGATTTAAAAAATTTTCATACTCTGCCCTGGCTGGTGTAGCTCAGTGGATTGAGCACGGGCTGGGAACCAAGCGGTCCCAGTTCGATTCCCAGTCAGGGCACATGCCTGGGTTGTGGGCCAGGTCCCCATGAGGGCCATATGAGAGGCAACCATACATTGCTGTTTCTCTCCCTCTCTTTCTCCCTCCCTTCCCCTCTCTCTCTAAAAATACATAAAAATAAAATCTTAAAAAAATAAAAATAAATAAATAAATAAAAAATTTTCATACTCTGTACTCAATCCTGTGTTCTCTGGCCCAAAAGTTCGCAGCTGTGCAGCTCCATTAAGGACGAGGTCGTCGTGTTAAAAACTTCCGCTTGCTGACATTCCCCCTGAACTCTACCCTGTCTAATTAATGGGCCAGAAGTACTTTCATTTGTTTGATTTTGCCTGGTCTTGGACCATGTCTTAATTACCACTCTCCTTCAACCTCAATTCATTTTTACTATCAAAAGCTAGTTAATATTGGCAACATAGTTCATCTATTTCTAACCTACTTGGGGAAAACAACGGGACATTCGTAACTAAAACCATTGTCAGTGGGACAGGACTGGCACGAAGGGACACCAAAAATATATAACTACTACGTATATAGACACAAGCAATAAAGAGACTGAGAAGAAGAAAGCAAAACCGGCGGACAGAGAGGGGAAGGTAGAGAGAGAGAAACAGAGACAGAGAGAGAGAGAGTTTTGTTGTTCCACTTATCTATGCATTCATTGGTTGCTTTTTGTATGTGCCCTGACTGGGGATCAAACCCACAACCTTGGCATACAGGGATGACACCCTAACCAACCGAGCTACCCTGCCAGGGCCCACAGGGGATCATTTTAGATATGATGTTCTAGGATTCTTTTAACCAAGTATTTCATTAAAATAGAATATATAAAATGATCACATTTATACAAATTATATAAACTGGAAATATGTGTGCAAATTAGTAAAAACATGTTTTAAGAGAGAAAAAGCAGCTAATTTCAGTCATCCTTATGGCCTTCTTCTAACTAGAAAATCTTGAGTAATTCGTCTCCCCTCTGAAAACCAGCACAAAAGTAGAATTTACTTAAGGAAGACGAAAGAGACTTACAAACTAGAGTCAAACAAGGGTTTTCTAATTATGCGAAAAGAAAGCAGTGCCAGACAATGAAATGTAAGTTTCATAGGACCTAAAAAGAGTAGAGAGAAATAGCATTCCTGGAGAGAAAAAAACTATGGGAAAAACAAAAGCATTTTTAAGAATGTAAAGATACACTACACACTCTGGCTTTTTGCTCATAAACATATGTGTAAAAATCATGTTGGTAAACAATAATTATTAAAAATAGTCAAATAATAACAAACAGGTTGTATTTAAAATACAGACTGAAGCAGCACAGAGCACAACTATTATTACTGTACCTGCATATATTTATTCTTACCTGCTACACACACACTCCTGTTAAAAGGTGAACAAACAACGTTAACAGGTGCGGGTTCACCTTCCTTGGAATAAGGCTTCAGAGAGCCAATAATATAGTTTAACCAACTCATCTTCGGGCCTGAATCCACTACACACACCCAGCCATGTTCCATGTTATATCAGAGCAGAAATTTACCCCTGCAAGTCCAGCTGGGGAAGATCTGGACTTAGTAAAAGCTTCCGAGTGACCATCTCGCTGTTAGAACCACACCAGAGGAAGGTTGTTGGTCTCGCCTAGGCTGTATTCCTTGCACAGCATCCCAGAAACAGGAGGCGGCGGTTTCCCCGCCACCCACCTCTGCTTTTAACAGCACCTGAGCAGTAGAATAAGAGAGTACAGCCTCTCCAGTCCAGCTGGAACCTTCCAGATAGCCACAGTCCCAGCTCAGAAGGCAGAGCAATGTGAAGAAGGCTCCCTTCTCCAGTGTAAAGCACCAGCGCTGCTGAGGTTAAGTAAACCTCACTGTTCTCAATGCATCGTTCTGAGTATTCGTTAAGTCAAGTACTCACCACAAGTTGACAAAGTTGATGAAACTCGGGGAGAATTCCCTTTCCTCCGAATTACTCAGCTGTGGAGGGTCTCCTTTCACGACTTGTGTTAGCTGATCAAATACACTATTCCACTTTGGATAAGGAAATCGGCCTGTGGCCAACTCGTACTAAAAAGAACACAGAGGAAAAAGCAAAGTACACTAAGGCATTATTTACTACTCCTCACTGAAACCGCCAGGTTGAAAATCTAAACTCCAAGCAAAGCTCTCATAACAGCCTTGAATCAAAACTGTATCAGGTTAAGGTGGAACCTTCAGAATTATTAAGACTGAATGGAAGTGACATTAGAATCAAGATAATATAAAGAATTCTGGCCAACCAAATTCATGAACTGGACTAAAAGGAAACACGAAACTTGAGCCCAGACAGCCCCAGGGCAGTGTCTGGTTCTAACTCCTTTGCATGCAGGGTTCTGGAAGGCTTGACTTACAACTATTTTAGTACAATGTCTGCACAATTTATAGTCATCTCGGTGGAAGGCCATGTCAGAACAGTGGTCAAATGCATTTTTAAGGCAAAAGACCATTCAACATACAAAACGTGCCATGAGCTCAAAGGAAACAATGTGTGTATCCTATTTACAGCCACTCAGTAGTTACTAGTTTCCACCACAGCCAGGTATAACTCTTACTGAGAAACCACGTCCAAGGCGCATCCTTCACCTTGAAGGCCGATAATGATGCTCAAGACAGTATCTCTACCCCACACCCAGCCAGACCCGAGAAATGTTACAGATGCATGTCCCAGTATGTCCTGGGCCAAAAATACTTGTGAACTGTATTCTCATCTTTCTCTGTGACCTGAGGATAATGAAAACCTAGAAATGTGCTTTTTTCAAGAACTGTATCTAAATCTACATCACGGCCTTAATGAGCCCCACTTTCTGCACACTGACAGGTGTCTGATGCCCTAATGTAGGAGACTCCAAACGCAGTAGAGAGGAAGAGGGCCTACAAGAGGGAGCACCATCTGAGAAAACAGTTTCAGAGTTCCTCCAGCTCAGCACTGATTCCTGTCAATAAGCCAAATACTAATTTATATAACAGAAGGAATGCTAAAAAGATGGTATGGAAGGGGTGCTTCTCTTCAAAATGCCTCCTTCAGTTCATCCCTGTTTCAAATTACATACACACATGCAGAAATCCCTTCCTCTACCTGAGGTTTCTTTTTAATGAAAATGCAAATGCTTGAGAAGTAGTAAACCTTATTGATTATTCACAGCATCAAGAATAACTTCATTAGATTCATTCTTGAGAACACGTTTTAATAAGAGAAGGAATAAAGTGAAGGATTTGGGACCCTAGAAATTAATCTCACACATTTCGTAATTTTATAAGGTTATCCATATAAAAAAAATTATGAACCAATTATAAGTACTGAGTAACTTGCCTTAAAAAATTTAGCCAAATGTACTATAAAAACTTGCTAAAATTTTTCAGTAAAAACTGTTCGCAGAACAAAAATTTGTTTTTATAGTGAAGTAAATACTTGCTTTCTAAACACAACTGTTTTGGACAAAGATAAGTATTTCTGAATCATTAATGCCTCATATACAAATAGGCGCCTCAGCTAAAAGCTACAAGTCTTGTTCCAGTTTTGGGGGCCAGTCACCAGACCTAAAGATACCCAAACCACATGCTCTCTTCTTACTGAAAAAGAAGGGATTCCTCCTCCTTTAGTCAGGTGGCTTTCCAATAGGAAAGATTCCTGGAGGTGTCGCCCATATTTGGTCACGAGAGAAACTAGAAGGAGTCTTCTGCGGAGGTGAACTATTTAGCCTTCAAGTCTCTACGCGGAGATTTCATCGGACTGGCAAGACGGTTCACCAAGAATCACTAACAAGGAGAACTAACACAGCCCCGTACAGAGATGGAAAACTCACACCCAGTGTAGATACAGCTGTAGAAGCTGTCCACACTCAGAAAAATGCTACCAAGCCTGGTAAAACAGCAAGCATAAAAAAAATAAATCTAAAACTTCAAAACAAAATTTGGTATTAAGGAAATAAGCAAATAAAGATACTTTTTAAAAGAACCAAAATTTCAATACAGTCCACAGGTGAGAAAGAAAAGTTTATTTAATTATGCTTCATTAGTTGGAAATTAAGGTAGATTTCTTACTATTCTTTCTCCATGTGGTCCTGAGGTAGAACTTTCATTTTAATGTCACCTAGGCAGTGTCTGGTTCTCTACCGAGTCACTTTCAGCACAGTTGTTTGTGACGCTCCCATTCACTGAACGAAGACTCGAGTAGAGCTGCCTTCACACAGACACACGGGCAGACCCAACACTCGCTGCGCGCAGGTCTGCCGGCCACGCTCCCCTTGGCTAGAGGCAGAAGGGCCTCTGAGCCTTCGCCGTGGTGCTGCCTGCACAGGAACTGCCCTCCGTTCCTGCTCTCAGGGTGACTGCTGGCTCCCAGTACATGTGACCAAGGGACCCAGAGTGACGACAGTACAGAGCCCAAGGCACTTCATCAACTATTGAGGGAAATAACCAATTATGGTTTGATTTATAAGGTATAAAACATATTTTTTTTTCTAACAACTAGAAGATGTAGTCCCTATGATTACAGCCACGAGCAGGAAAAAAAGAAAACAGGTACATAAAAATCAAAGACTAGAAGATAAGAGGCAGTTCCTTATAAGGGGTGGAAGACTGACTAAATTTTCTTTCACTTCTGAATTTGTTACATTACTGTGACAAAGCTGAGTCAACATACACATACCAATGTGATCCCCAAGCTCCAGACATCAGAGCGGACATCATATCCTTGTCGTGATGCACTTGGGTCTATTCTTTCAGGCTGGAACACAAAGAAAAGTCATGGTCATTAATTATTCAAACCACCAGGGAGGAGAATGGGAGCAATAGCTTGGGCGGTCGCCAAAACACCAGCATGCTCCTAAGGGGAATCCATGTCTGGGGTCAGATCAGGAGTAAGGGAAGCCAACATTAAAAACAATCAACAGGAAAAAAAAAAACCCCTCAATGGCTTCCCCCATAAAGGGGATCAAAGCAACTCTTCTAATTTCCTGCCTAATTACTCACAAACATTTACAAATCCGAAGCTGGGAACAAAAGGAAAGACAGGGAGAAAATTGTGAAAAATAAAGAACTGCAGGGTCAGTTTTGTAGCAAGTAGTGGTTCACAGAAAGAAAATAAAGACTAAATCTTCTTTGTTTCATGAATAAAGCCATACTGCAACATATCTGAGATAGAAAAGCAAGTATGAGCTGAACTTATTATAATTATTTTATCCATTCTTCATTATAAAGCTAAATTTATCATTATACGTATCTATCAGTCATTGTTAATCAAATGAAACATTTCCAATATGGTAATATATCATCCCATCATTGAAATAGCTGAAATCATTTTTAGTCATTTCTGTGAAGGGAGCATCTACTTCCTTGATACAGGAGACCTTGTCTACAGAGGTGTCAGGGGTGGGGAAGAGAAGAGAGAGCTGGCATCGGTGGCAGAGTGGACAGTGGATCCTGAACAGACTGAGAGCAACTGCTGTACAAAGACACGTCCGGAGGAGCGCAGGAGCTGGCCGCATTCTGTTCACGGCCTGTCGGCAACGACTAGTTTGGAGACCTACGTACTTTGTGTTGAACTTGAGTACAATGGCCGCACAAAATTTTCACTGTAAGCTATTTACTTTGTTTTTAATTACAAAAACATTTATTTACCTGATAAGGTGCACATTACATAAAAATCCCAGATAGTTGACCAAGAGAGAAACAACAATAGAATATACTCTCTCACTATCACAGACCATGTTCTGTGCCATAAAACACACCTTATTTTAAAAAACTGAAATAATGCAAAACATATTCTCAGTCCACAAAGTAAATGAAAGATCAATAACAGAAAGATACCTGTGGAATCTCCATATATTTAGAGACTAAACAACATACTTCTAAATAACACATGGAACACAGAAGTCTAAGAAAATTTAAAAAATATTTTGAACAAAATAGAAAAGAATAATTTATTAAAACTTGTGGAATACAGCAAAAGTAGTGCTCAAGGGAAACATAAGCACTAAATGTATTTATTATAAGAGAAGATGGATTGAAAATTAATAATCTAACTTTACATTTTTAAGGAATTAGGAAAAGAACAAATTAAACCCAAAGCAAGTAGAAGGAAGATGTAATAAAAAGTAGAATCAAATAACTGAAATCAAGAAGGAAGAAAACCACAGAGAAAAATCAACAAAACCAAAAGTTGATTCTTTATAAAGACCAAGAAAATCGACAAACCGTTAACTACACTGACCAACAGTAAAGACGACTGAGGTTATTAAAATCAGAATGAAAGAGGGGGCATTACTACTGACCTTACAGAAACAGATGAAATGGACATATTCTTCCCACATGAAAACCCACCCAAAATAATAAATCTGAGAAACCTTAAACATATTTTTCCAAAGAATTTATTAATAAAATCTTCTCATGAAGAAAAGTCCTGACCCAGATAGGTTGACTGGTGAACTCCTTCAAACATGCAAGGGAGAAAATAACACCAGTCTTACACAATTTTTTTTTTCCAAAAAATAGAGAGGTAGGGTATGCCTCCCAACTTGTTTCATGAGGCCAATATAATCATTTATGAAAACCTAACAAAGATATTACAGCACAATAATCCCTCATAAATACAAAAAAAAATCATGAACAAAATATGAACAAATCTAATCCAGTAATACATGATGAGGTGATGTATCATAAAAAGTAGAGTTTATCTCAGGAATACAAAACTGGCTCAATATTTTAAAATCATTGCAAGGTATCACATTTACAGGATAATAAAGAAAATTATATTATCATCTCAACAGATGTAGGATTGGCCTCTGACAAAACTCAGTAATAAATCTGATTCCATAAAGGGCATCCGAAAATAAAATGATACTTCAGGGCATCCTAAAGCCAACACGATACTCAGTGGTGAACCACTGAATACTGTCCTTCCCAATAAACATACTGGGACAAAGCACTTCCTAATTAATATATTCATCATTATTAGGGTCCTAGACAGCACAGAAAGGCAAAGAAACACGAAACACTGCCTCTATGCACAGATGTTTGCATTTCTACAGCTGTCTGCAGAGAAAGAGCCCTCCTAAAGCGAATGGTGGGCCAGCAAGGCGACAGGACACAATGCAAAATATGAAAGTCGGTTACATATATCTCTGGTATCAAAGTATTAGAAAACATATTTGTTAGTTTCATTTACAATAGTAGCATCAAAACACATGAATTCCTTAGGAGTAAATTTAAAAGGTGCAATAGTTCCACACTGAAACTATAAAACATTGCTGATAACAAAAGGACTTAATAAATGGAGAAACAGAGCAGGTACTAAAAAACGCAGTCGCATCAAGCTATCCACAAGTGAATGGATCAATAAACTACGACCTATCGATACAATGCAAAACTTCTCGGCAACAAAAAGAATGAACTAACACATGCAAGACTATGTACATTTATATGAAACTCTAGGAAAAGCAATTAAAACTGACAGTGGCAGAAAATAAAATCAATGATCTTTTTTGGGTGATAGACATGTTTTATATCTAGATAGAAAAGGTGATTACGTGAGCAACTACATTTGTCAAAATTCAAACTGTATGCTTGAAATGGGTGGCCACCATTGCTGGCTATGGTGCTAATGTCATTCTGAAACTGTACTTGTTTATGTCACTAAGAGTTGGAATTTCTAGCATACCAGACATGTCCAGAAAATATCCAGCCACATACTATGAAAAACAGAGACATTTATTGAAGAAGATAGAAGAAACGTTGTACATAGGACAATAATACCTCGGTCCCCTTCAAAGTAGGCACCTTGGGCCCTCACACAGTTCTCCCAGTTTCTCTTCCACTGTTCAAGACACTCTGCAAAATCTTGTGTTGGAATTGCCATCAGCCGCCCCGTCGTATTTTCCTGAATCTCATCAACGGTCTAAAAAATCTCCCTTTCAAAGGTGATTTTAGTTTTGGGAAAAGCCAGAAGTTGTAGGGCACCCAAATTGGGCTATAGAGGGGCTGAGTCACCTGCGTGATTTGATATTTTACCAAAAATCTCTGCACAAGACATGATGCATGAGTGGGCGTGTTGTCATGATGAAGCTGCCAATCACCAGTTGCCCATAGCTGCCACCGTTTTCATCGTATTGCATCTCTCAACCATCGAAGAACATGGAGGTAGTACTCCTTATTAACTGTTAGGCCTGGAGGGGCATACTTGTGATCAACAACATATTCCCAATCAAAAAACACAGTTAACATGGTCTTGATCTTGCTGTGACTTTCTCATGCTTTATTCGGGTATGGAGAACCACATGACTACCACTGGGACAAGTGGCCTTCCCTTCCGGATTATAGCCGTAGACCCACAGTTTATCTCTGGTTATGACCTTCTTCAGGAAACCTGGTCCATTTGGAGCGGTTTGAATCAAGTCATTAGCAACTGCAGCACGATGTTCCTTCTGCTCTGGTAGCAGATGCTACAGAACAAATTTTGCCATGACATGTTTCATGACAAGATCCTACATCAAAATCTCAGACACAGTAGTTTTCAGAATCCCCACATCAGCTTCTAGTTCTCACACTGTCGGTCGCTGATCTTTGGCAATTGCAGCCCATACATGTTCCACATTCTCAGGAGTTCTGCTTGTCGCAGGCCTTCCAGAACGTGGGTCACTGTCAACAGATTCCCGACCATCTTTGAAGCATTTGTGCCACACTTTTATTTGTGCCATACTCATTGCGTTGTCCCTGAAAACCTCTGAATCATCCAAATAGTTTCCATGGAGGAATGTTCAAGCTTAACACAAAATTTGATGCAGATTAATTGCTCTACTCACATAGTCATTTTGAATGCTATGGCCACACAGTACACACGCTGACTCAGCGGCATCTACCACCCCCACTGACTAGTACAGCAAAGTCATCATTGTTCACACACGCTCATTCCAATCCACTCTGCTTGGCTGTCAGGTTACACTGATGTTGCACAAACTGTTCTCGTTATATTAACAATGGCTGGGCTTTTTCCAGACAGATATCGTATGTGTGTTAGGAAACTTATATAACTCCTCGAAATAAGTCAGAAAAAAAAGGACTCCACTTCTTTTCAATGTCATACTGAAGCATGTAGACCCACAATTCACCTCTGGTTATGACCTTCTTGAGGAAATATGGTTCACTGGTGGAGATAACAAGTCTACCCAGAATTATTTAATCTTTATTATTCATAAGTATGCAGACACTTAAGTTACATGATAACTTGTAGATTTTTGCCCAATAACCCCAAAAGTTACTGCTTTACTGACCTGGAGAGAATCAGCAGTGTTGAATTCTTTCTTCAGTGACCATAAATACTGAATTACCCTAAGGTTCTTAGAGCCAGTTTCAACATCTTATGTCTCCAGTTTTCCCATTAATGAGCTAAATATATATATTTTTGACAAATGTTCATTCTTTATTTATATGTGTAATATTTTTACCATTTTGAAAATTATTCTTTGAGAGAAGGTTTAAGATCCACCACAAAATCAAGAAATGAGTAAAGACCCTGTATCCTATAGGTCTAAAAAACAAAAAAGCTTTTTAAAAGTATAACAGGAAAATAACCAACTTAGAGAATAAGATATGAAACATTAACAAAAATAGCAAAACGTGATAGATAAAACGCTTTTCTATCCAAAATGTATAATTTACAATAAATACATAGGTTACTTTGTATTAGAACATAAGATAAAAACCAATGATTAAGGCAAAACTGACAATCATACTGCTAACAAATTTTGAGTAAATCCTTTTCAATTTTTTTAAAGAGGCAAAACAGCATTGAATAAATGTAATTAATGATACAGAACACTTTCCCAGTACTTAATTTTTTAATTGATCATTTATCTTGCTAAAAAGCATCTTTTTTTAAAGAATTAGTTTTTTAAAGATTTTATTCATTCATTTTTAGACAGAAGGGAAGGGAGGGAGAAAGGGAGAGAAACATCAATGTGTGGTTGCCTCTCATGTGGCCCCCACTGGGGACCTGGCCTGCAACCCAGGCATGTGCCCTGACTGGGAATTGAACTAGCGACTCTGGTTCGCAGTCTGTGCTCAATCCACTGAGCTACACCAGCCAGGGCTAAAAAGAATCTTAGTATGTCCCAAAAGACAGTAACACACAGGTTAAAATGCTTTGAAAGGAAATAGTAAGTCAAAAGATTAACAAGAATCAATGCAATGCTTTATATTACTTAGCAATGTTATGTAAAAAGTTACCCCCAAACTTAATAGCTTAAAACTACAAAGATTTTTTATCTCACAGTTTCTGTGAGTCAGGATTCAGAGAGCATTTTCAGTGAAGGATTCTGACTCAGGGTCTTTCATGAGGCTGCAATCAAGATGTCAGCTAGGGCCGAAGGCTTTACCATGGCTGAAGAATTTGTCACCAACCTCATGCACAGGTTTCCTCATCACGAGTCTCTTCATAAAGCCGCCTGAGCGTCTTCCCAACATGCCAGCTGGCTTCCCCCAATGACAGCAATCCAAGAACAAAAAGCAAGAAAGAAGCCACACAATGCTTGTTTATGACCTACTCTCGGGAAGGATACAGGGTCACTTTAGCCACATGCTCTTCAGTAGAAGTAAGTCACTAAGTTCAGTCCACACTCAAGGTCGTACTAGGTCTTTACCGTTTGAAGGGAGGCATGTTAAAGAAACTGTGAATAAACTTTAAAACTATCATACATTTGGATATAAAAAAAGTCCAGTAAACAGCTATTACATCTAACACATAAAACAACTAAGAAAACGGAAACATGTACATGTATACATACACCCATGTGTGCAAAGACATATACACACATAGATGCTAAGGAAACTGTAAAACTACATCGTTTTCAGAGAATTACCTATCTTTCAACAAAGATTACTGGCCAAGACGGATTTCAACCTCAAAAGACATAAAAAACTATGCTACCACAAACGTTCTGAAGTCTGGGGAAATTTTTTTGAACTCAAAGAGGTCAAAGATACGTTTTTGCTTACTAAATGATCAATAACTTTTTACTGTATGAATAAATAAAAATTAAAATTTTCCCAATTCAATCACTTAAAACTTTTACAATGTAAACTACAAACGAATCTTGCTTAAATACTGTTATGCTGAAATCTTAAGTATTAACATACCAAATGTAAAAATATGTGAAACATATAAACAAATCATGAGCCATGTGGAGCTTGTTTTTGGAATGCTAGACTGGTTCAACCACAGGAAACATCACTAGGACTCCTTATACAACAGCTACATGGAAATTTCATAACATTGAGCAGCCATTCCTGATTCATGCTCACCCTCCCTCTCGCACACACATATTCTCACACACAAATGTACACACTGATTCAGTAAACCAGAAAAAGGCATTTGTTTTCAAGTCAGAAATAACACAAGAAACCTATTGTCAACATTGTTATTCAATATCAATATAGAAGTTCTAAGCAAAGTAATCAAAGTAAATATGGGAAAAGGAAATGTACTATATACAATAATATATATATGAGAAAGATCAATCAATATGAGGAAAGCAGGCCAAGGCAAAAATTATTTGCAGAACGGTATCTTAAGTACCATCTGAAGCCTATTTTAAAAAGTAAATCAGTAATTTGGCTGGTTATAAAAAACACATCAATATAAATAGTGTCCTATATATCAGCATTTACTAATCAGGAAAACATGTCATCCAAAACAGCAACAAAAAACGGTCTTAGCACCCAAGAATTCAGCAGTGGACTCAATAAAGACTGGTCTCAAAGGGCTGCCACTCTAATCGGGAGACAGTGAACAGTCAGGTGGTGATAAGGGCTACGAAGCGAAGCAGGTTAAAGAGGTAGGAGTAAGGAGGGTGCTGTTTGCTTTAGACGGGGTGGCCCAGCAAGGACTATCTAAAGATGACGTCCGCTCAAGACCTAAGGAGAGTGAAAGACTGGCACATTAAAAATACTCCCAGGGGAGAGTTCAAGGGAGAAAGGAAAGACCCTGAGGCAGGAAGAGCCTTGTGTCTCGTGGAACAGCGAGGGGGCTGGTGTGGTGCCCGGAGGTGCTCAAACAAGGGGGCAGTCTCAGCTGAGGCCAGCCCACAGAGAGCTTCTTAGGACCACTGAGCTGCACGAAGAGGGGTGGCGTGATGTGCTGAGGCTCTGAAAACGTGACTCCGGCTGCTGTGTTGAGAACAGACTGTGGTGGAGCAAGGGTGCAAGCAGGGAGACCATTCCGGAGACCGCGGAAAAGAAGGCAGGTCAGAAATGCCAGTGGCGGGGCCAATGAGCAATGGTGATTTTAAAAAGGCGGTGAGTTCTAGGTACACCTTGAAAGTAAAGCAGAAAGTAGAAAGAAATAAAACTGCAAAGTTTGTGTCTTGAGCAAATGGAAAGAGGGGATTGGTATTCACTGAAACATAGAAAAACGGGGGAGGCAGAGGCAGAGGCAGCTCACAGATTTTGTAGGGAGCAGAGAGGTGAGAGGCAATCAAGAGTTCCGTGCTGGACATATTATATTCGCAACTTCTATGGAATCTAAGCAGGGACAGAAAATAGGAAATTATATGCATGATTTTGGAGTTTACAGATGAGGTGTGTACAGGAAAGAAACCATCAGCAGTTAGCATTTTCCTGAGCATGTACTAAATAACAGGCACTGGACCTCAATGAACAAAAGAGACAGATAGTATTAGTACTTAAGACTAGATGAACTCACTGAAGGAATTCAGGTAGTTAAGAAAAGAGATTGAATACTCAGACCTGGGATATATACCAACAAAAGGATCGGCAAAGTGAAGATCTAGAGAACCAGTAAGGTAGCCAAAAGATTGTAACGTCATGGAAACCAAGTGGCAAATGTGCTTCAAGCAGGGAGTACTTCAAACATTACAGGTGGCCTAAGGAAAACTGTGACTCAGAACTGACCAATGGCCTTGTCAACACGAGATAATTCTGTTCACAATGTTCACTCTGACAAAAGCAGTTTAAATCGAGTGATGGGGGTAAAAGAACTCACTGGAATGGGTTTTAAAAAAATAAAAGGAGAAAAGGCAGAGACAGCAGGTACAGACTTGTATTTACAGTTGACAATACATTTGAATTATTAAGAAATATGTACAACCTATAAGAAGGAAAACCTATCAAGAAACACTAAGACAACCTGAGTGAATGAAAAGAAGTAACATATTCTTCATTGGGAAGACTCAATTAAAAAAATGGCAATAATCAAATTAATTTATGTCTAATAAAATGCCAATAAAATGCCTGCTGAGTTTTTAAAAATAATGATAATATTCATGTGAAAAATACATAATAATAATAATAATAATACAAAGTCAAGAAACAGTGGGAAATCCAAGCATTTAGTACAGGTACTAATTCTAAACAGTAGATATTGAATGGAGAAAATTAAAAATAAAATTTTAGCTGGTAAAACATTTGTGGGGAGAAAAGTTATACTCTTTCGTTTGATAATACACTAATATTGGTTACAGTAGGATTAAAAATTGAAATGTAAAAAATAAAAGCCTAAACATAGGCACTAAAATAAAATTCTGCAACTATTCCCAGTCTTGGCATGACAAAAGTCTTTCAAGATATGACAACGGTTACAAACCTTAAAGTTAACAATTGATAAGCTCTGCCACGTTAAAATTTTCTATTTCTGTAATTGAGCCAAAACTATGTATAATTTAAGACAAATAACAACTTCTGAGAAAACTATGTAGAATAATTCTCCTTATATTTTAATCAATATAAAAGATTAGCATTCTAATAAAAATGGGCAAAAGTTAATGCATAAAATGCAGAACTGTCCAACTTTATCATAATTTAAAAATATATAACAAAACCCAAGTAGTTAAAAAGGATTTCCATTCTGGCCTTTCAACTTGACAAAGATAAAACTATAACATTTTGACACAGATTGACACCTGTTTAGAAAACAGTCTTTAATGTTCCCAAAGGTCATTAGATTTATGAACCTTTTATATCCAAGAAAAGATATAAAAGAGTTGTATGAAGATACAGCTTTAAAATGTTTACAGCCAATTTTAGTATAACAAAGCACTAGAAAAACTGAAGCAGGCAAAAACAGAAAATTAGTTCATTTTTAATGGCCAAATTCATTATATATGAAAATGTATCAAAACCTGGAAAAAATGCCTACAAGCAAATGAAAAACAAACATGCAATATGATTACATTTACATAAAAATGTAACAGAATATATACTCACAAAAAATGTTTCCTCCCTTTATAAGTGAGTTATGGATTATTAATTCTCCATTTTACTATTCTGTGTTTTATTTTTTATATATTTAACAATCTTACAATAAAAAACATATTTATAAAGCTATTAACAACAGAATTCTTCAAACATAGTTATTTAACATTTTAAAAAGTAAGAGTAATACAATGGGATTTCAAAGTCCCCAGGAAGTGAGAATATCCTGCCACAAGGGTTTACATAAATTGTATGTCTCAAAGTTATGGACACAAACAGAAAAAGTGGCACATGAGTCTCACTTGGGAACATGCATATATATGGGTATTCAAGGGAGAACAATATCAGACCCAGAATCTTTTCTTGAATATTCCAATATGCTTTACTAGGCAACAAATACTAAAAATCTTGAAGAAATTCAAAATTAAAGCAAAAAGCTCTTTTTAGAACAAAACCATCATAAATTCATGCCCAGGATTATGTGGGGCAGTTATTTTCTAACATTCAGAAATGGGCACTTCAAACTGCTGAAGAAATAAGAAGTACTGGTCACTCAAGTGCAAATCTACACTTCCAAAGATGACAGCAATGTTGGCAATACTTGTTTACTAAACTTGATTTTTGTGAAATCACAATTCCCAGAGACTATGTCTTCACACCTTCAGCAGTCTCAGGACTAAACCGCAAGGAACAGTGGCCTTCAGTTGTGTTTTAAACAGCTCTTCTGAGATGCAGTCCACATTTCAGACATGCATCCATGACCAGAGTCTATTTTATAACATTCTCCGCCCCATACCCTTTGGACATCACCACCCTATTCGACTGCAACTGCCCCACCACCAGGTCTAAATAAGCACTAACCTACTTTCTGTCACTACCGGGACCCTCACTTTGGACTTTCGTATGAATGGAATCATATGGTATGTGGTCTCTTGTATCTGGCTTCTTCCACTTTACCCTTATTGTAGCGTGAATCAGTACCTTACCCATTTCAAGGTTAATATTCTATTCTACATATATACCACCTTGTTTTCTCCCCCATTCATCCACTGATGGACATTTGGGTCTTTTCTACCTCCTGGCTATTATACATTCAGTTATGTTTATAGTTATGTGCCATAAACATTCATGCACAAGTTTTTGAGTGGACATACATTTTCCTTTCTCTTGGGTATAAACCTGGGAGTCCCATTACCGGTTCCTACTGTACCTCTGTGTTGACATGTTTGAAGAAATACCAGTCTCTTTAAAGTGGCTGAATCATGTCACGTTCCTACCAGCAGTGTATGAGAATTCAAATTTCTCCACACCTTCAGCAACACTGCTGATTATCTGACTTGTTCATTCTAGCCACCCTAGTGAATGTGAGGTGGTATTTCATGGTTTTATGCACTGAATTTTTAAACCAGTCCAGAACTGGAATTTAATTAATTAGCAAAGCTATAAAAACAATTCTGGCAAAATCCTGCCTGACCACACTAGAAAAAAGGTATTTTTTTCCAGTTGAAAATCCTAACACTGACAGCTACACCCTGTATGACACTGTCCCATACAGTTTTCCACAGACTAGACACTCTCCTAGTTATTAGCAGGCATGACACAAGACAAAGTGGGCTCCGCTGGCAAACATTTGGGACGCACTAGATTCAGAAAAGATGTTTCTTTATTGAGGCTTTTCTCATTAATTCTCATGTGTATGCTAATATACTAAGTGTCTAGAAAATGGCATATGATGATCCCCAAACTTATTTTGCTCCAGAAAATGATAATCAGAGTTACATCAGCAAAAATGGCAGAGTAGGTAGCTCGCAGGGAATATCTTTCCAGAGAAACACTGAAAAGTAAAGCAAAATTGTCAGAATCAACTTCGACAGAACTCTGGGGAAAAAATCCAAGCTTTACAGCAACCAAGCAAACACTAAATCAAGAAAAAGGCAACTTAAAAATAGTAGGAAAGCTTTGCAGCACTTCTACTTGACCTTGCCCCAACTCAGTGGTAGCCTTGAAGACGGCAGCCGACGTTCACAGTGTAGGCTCCTGGTCCCTGGTCCAGAGGGAGGAGGACATAGCAGACCTTATTCATCAAGAATTGTGTTTATCTGACTTCCTAAGATGGCGGCGTAGGTGAATGCACCGTACCGCCTCGCACAACCAAACAAGGGAAAAAATCAGAAATCTACACATCCAAACACAGCCAGATCTGACAGAAAATCATATTGAGAGGAAGTCCGACAACCAAGGAATTAAAGAAGATACATTCATCAAGTTTGGTGAGCCAGAAGGTGCAGAGCAAAGGGAGAGCGTTCGGCGACCCCGCGGCGAGCAGGTGAGCAGACGGCAGGTCCGCGGTTGGAGGGGCGGTCCCCGTGGGGCTGCAGCACACCCAGACGGGGCCCGACTGAAGCGCGGTCTGCGCCCGGCTCATCCGGACCCAGCAGGGCCGAGAGACCGGTGGACTCAGCAGGTCTGCATTCGCGTGCAGAGAAACAGGGAAAGAAAGCAGGGCGCAACCCATCGGCGCAGATTGAGAGCAAGTGAGGGGGTGGAGTTGGCGGCGGGAGGAACTCCCGGCCTCACAGGAAAGTTCGCTGGGGAGACCCTCGGGGGATTCGAGTGGTGCAGCCCATCCAGCGACCCCAGAGCGACCCTGGAGCCAGCGCAAAGGGGCCCAAATTGCTTGCAGGAGGCGGTGTGGGTGCGGAGAGCGGAGAAGGCACCATTGTGCGCTCAGGTCCCGCCCCCAGAGGCTACGTCAGAGCACAACTACCGGGAACTTCCCAGCACAGGGGATCCCCAAAACTCCGCCCCCCTTACAGTAACAGGATCACAAAGGGAAAAAAAATGGCCCAAAGAAAGGGACAAATCAAAACCCCAGAGCTAACCGATCAAGAGATAGACAACCTATCAGATGCACAGTTCAAATCCCTTGTAATAAGGATGCTTTCAGAATTCGACAAAAAATTAACGAACTTGCTTGAACAAATGAGGAGAGATCTGCAGGGTACCAATAGAGATAAGGAAACTGGGACTCAAATCAACGGAGTGGACCAGCAGAAAGAAAAAAACATCCAACCAGAAAAGAAGGAAGCAACAAGAATTCAAAAAATGGAGGAGGGGCTCAGAAACCTCCAAGACATCTGTAAATGTCCCAACATGCAAATCATAGGGATGCCAGAAGGAGAAGAAGAAATCCAAGGAATTGAAAAAATATTTGAACACATAATGATGGAGAATTTCCCGAAGCTGGCGAAGGAAATAGACTTTTGGGGAGTCCAGGAAGCTCAGAGAGTCCCAAAGAAGTTGGATCCAAAGAGGAACACACCAAGACACATCATAATTACATTACCCAAGGTCAAAGATAAGGAAAGGATCCTAGGAGCAGCAAGAGAAAAGGAGACAGTTACCTACAAAGGAATGCCCATAAGACGATCAGCTGATTTCTCAAAGGAGACCTTGCAGGCAAGAAGGGGCTGGACAGAGGTGTTCCAAGTCATGAAAGGCAAGGACCTACATCCAAGAATACTCTATCCAGCAAAGTTTTCATTTAGAATGGAAGGGCAGATACAGTGCTTTGCAGATAAGGTCAAGTTCAAGAAGTTCATCACCACCCAGCCTTAGTTGTATGAAATGTTGAAGGGAGTTATATGAGGTATGAAGGAATATCAACAGGGGAGTGGTAGGGGGAGAGGGTGGGAATGGG
Organism: Micronycteris hirsuta; assembly: GCA_004026765.1. Classification (NCBI taxonomy): domain Eukaryota; kingdom Metazoa; phylum Chordata; class Mammalia; order Chiroptera; family Phyllostomidae; genus Micronycteris; species Micronycteris hirsuta. The sequence goes on along the minus strand of PVJI01002181.1, from coordinate 102,777 downwards.
GCACAGAACAAGTAGCATAAATGGGAAGTAGACAACAGACAGGGGGAGGTTAGAATAGTATAGGAAGTATAGGAGCAGAAGGACTTATGTGTATGACCTATGGACAAAACTAAAGGGAAGGGAAAGGGGGTAAGAGGGAGGGGGGAAAGAAGGGGGGAAGTGGGACAACTGTAACAGCATAATCAATAAAATATAGTTTAAAAAAAAAAAGAATTGTGTTTATCTGTTTTAACCTGTCTGGGGGCTATATGAAGGACAGATGCAATGTGGTTGCCTCTGTTTTGCCCTCATTGGACCTCGCTCAAGGCAGAAGGAATGGACATTGCTTGAAAACAATTTTAGGCAAATGAATGACCCGCAGATGCCTGGTGCAAGAGATTGGGATTGAGGCATAGATTAGAGCATCAAAAGCCTGGGAGAAAAACTGAAGGGTAGAGTTTCTTTGGGAAATTAAGCCATTCAAAATCATCTGTACACACTAAGGAATGTAGAAAGCCATGTATACACCTTGGGCAGGACACAAAAGATCCAAGAAGACCTGAAACTTTAACCTTTTGCTGATCTATAGGTTTAGGGCAAGTAGGAACTGAAAATTAATGAAGATTTATAAGTGACCTGGCAAAGCACTGAAGAAGTATCCCAACACAAAGCCAATCTGCAAAAACTGGAACAACCGTTTTGAGTTTTTTTCCCTTTGTTTTCTTTGTGCAATTTTTTTTCCTTTTTGGATTCTGTTTTTGCCCCACCCCCACCTCACCCCTCAAAAATCTGTCAAAACACTAGCTGAACATAAGCTAAGTGAACAGAGATCATATATGAGTTAAAATACAGACTTATTTAAAACTTTAGAAAAATCACTAAAGAAACAGCTTTATCCTGCAAGGAATAAAACCAACCATGAGGAGGGGTAAAAATATGAGTTCCAGTGTCCTCACATTATAATATTCAAAATGTCCCATTTTTAACCAACAAATTACAAAGCATGCAAATAAACTGGGAAGTTGACCCCCTTACTGGAGAAATGAACAGCAACTACCCACGGAAGCACTCACATGAACTTACTGAACAAAGATTACATCAACTGTCTTAAATATGATCAAAGAGCAAAGGAAACCATGACAAAGAGTTAAAGGACACTAGGTAAACATGGTTTCAACAAACAGAGTATCAGTAAAGAGAAATTTTAAAAAGGAATCAAACAGAAAGACTGCTCCTAAAAGGTATAATAACTGAAATTAAAAATTCACTAGAGACTTTGAATGGCACATTTGAGCAGACAGAAGAATCAGCAAACTTGAAAACAGGTGAACTGAAATTATCCGTTCTGAGGAGCACAAGGAAAACAGTATGAAGAAAAATGAAGAGACTCAGAGACTTGTGGGACACCATTAAGTCTACCAACATACTTATAATGACAGTCCAAGAAGGAGAAGTAAAACGGCAGAACGAACACTTGAAGAAATACTGGCCAAAATCTGTGCAAATCTGTAATGTTCAAGAAGCTTAACAAATGCCAAGTGGAATAAACAAAGAGATTCCCATCAAGGCTCATTATAACCAAACTGTTGAAGACTGAGAATCTTGAAAACAGCCGGAAAGCAGTGATTTCTCACATATTAGAGATCTTCAAGAATAACAGCTAACTTTTCATCAGAAACCATGGATGCCAGAAGGGAATGCAAAGACATATTTAAAGTGTTTAAAGAAAAAAAAACTGTCTTCCAAGAATTCCCTATCCAACAAAACTGTCCTTCAAAACTGAAAGCCTATTAAGGCATTCACAGATAAACAAAAGAGAGTATGAAACAACACTAGACAGAAACTCTGAATTATAAAAGGAAACAGACTTCTAGTAAAGGTAACTATATAGGTAAATATAAAAGCCATTATGATTGTATTTTTGGTTTGTAGCCCCTCTTTTTGTTTCTTATATGACTTAAAAGACAAATGGATAAAATAATTAGTTATAAATCTACATGACCAGGCAAACAGCATTTACAGAGATGATTAGTGACAATAACATAGGCGATGGAACGGCATACTGGCAGAGGTTTTGTATGCTGTTAAAGCTAAGTAGGTATGAATTCAAAGAAAACTTGTACATTTAGGACACTAAATGTAGTGAATATGGTAACCATTAAGAAAATATCTAAAACATATACAGAAGAGGAATAAGAAAAAAATAAGACATGCAACAAAAAGATCGAATTAAAAAAAAGGCAGCAGAAAACAAGTACAAAAACAGGTATAAGATATACAGAAAACAAATGACAGAAGTCTTACCCGATCAGTAATTATTTTCAATGTAAATGGATTAAAGTCTCTAATCAAAAGATAAAGAGAATGAATAAGGGACCATAATCCTACTATGGTGTATGCTGTCTACAAAGTACTCATTTTAGATACAAAAGTACCAACAGAGAAAGAATGGAAAAAGTTACTCAGTGCAATATATTCTCTGTTGCCAAAAATGCAAGCTCTCTCCAGAAAGTATTCAGCCACGTCCTATGAAAAAGAGGCATTTATTGAAGAAGATACAGGATACAAGAAACATTGGACAAAGGACAATGATGCCTCAGTCCCCTTCAAAGTAGGCACCTTGGGACCTCACACAGTTCCCCCAATCACCATCAGTTGCCTGTCGTATTTTCCTGAATCTCACTGACAGTCTGAAATTTCTTCCCTTTCAAAGGTGATTTTAGTTTTGGGAAAAGCCAGAAGTCACAGGGTACCAAATATGGGTTGTAGGTGGGGCTGAGTCACCTGGGTGATTTGATGTTTCACCAGAAAACTCGGCATAAGACATGATGCATGAATGGGTGCACTGTCACAATGAAGCTGCCAATCACCAGCTGCCCATAGCTGTGGCCTTCTGAGTCATCTGAACAGCTTCCACAGAGGATGTTCAAGCTTAATGCAAACTTTCATGCAGATTTGTTGCTCTACTCAGTCATTTTAAATACGATGGCCACACAGTACACATGCTCACTCAACAGTGTGTACCACCCCCACTGACTAATATGGTGAAGTCATCATTGTTCATGCATGCGCATTCCAGTCCACTCTTCCTGGCTGCCAGGTTACATCACTGTTACACAAACCATTCTCATTCTCATTATATTAACAATGGCTGGACTTTTCCCAAACAGACCTTGTTTACACACACATATACATATACCTAAATGTGTAAGTACGTGTACATGTATATGTATATAAATACATATATAAATACACACACACTCCGCCCCTGCCCCAGATGAGGAAGCAGAAAGGTGGTAAAACATTTACAACTGGCTCATGAAAAAACTTAAATTTAAACTCTACACTTTATATACCTTCTATGTTAAATATAATCCGAGAAATCACAATTCCTATAAAGACAAATGATAAACCTTAAAAAGACAAGACACATTGTTGCTGATATCTTCTGTCAAGATATATTAAAATCACTTTGAGCAGCTTGTAAAATGAATGCTGATTGTATTCTTGTCCATTTATATAGGCCTCAGAAGACTGGAATGGATAGAAGCATTTCATTCGGTCCAGGAAAGGTGAGTGGCAGTTTGTTATGAGACCGCTTACTCCAAGGCTGCAATCGGTTAGCAGGAATAGAAAAGCCGAGCACGTCCCGGGCCTGTGAACCTTACTGCTACCCAAAAACTGAAAGTCTACTTCTTTCTTAAAAGTTACCTAAATGCATCCAGCTCTATCAGGGCTACGATTGCATTTTTAAAATCCACATAAATCAAATATAATTCTTAGCCAATGCTACACAGTAAAACACTTAGATAACCTTAGTACTGAGAAAAGCCCTATAAGTACTCACATAGATTAACAGTTTATACTTAATTCTCAGGTATCATTACTAAGTGTATAAATTACATGAATTCCCAAATACTCCGTGTTTAATTTGCTTTTAATCTCTTGCTTTTGAACTGGTTGTTCCATCTATCCCTAGTTACCATGATTTAATGCAAGATCGTCCAAATCTTCCTGAGAACCTTACTGCCCAGTCACCATCCACAAAGTCCACGCTACAAATGAAGATTTTTTTCTGTGTGTATTAATACAAACAAACACACACACACACCCATACCCTCTGACATTTTCACTTGTGGAAAAAGTGACATGAAAAGGTGTTAATAAAAACAGGGTCTTGAAAACAATAATTCTAAAATGCTGTTAATAATGAAAAATTTTCAAATGTAATGTTTTTTAAAAACAAGACCAGAGTAGAGGCAACAGAACATGTACAAAGGATACATGTAATACTGTGCCTTACACTAAGTTGAGAGGTAAGTGAAAAGTGAAAGAATGGTTGGTATGAAATGTACTGTTAAATAACGCTGAAAATAAAACGTATTCAAGTTCATAAAACAAATGTACATTTGTGGGTAGCACTAAGTCTGTCCATCCACAAACAAGATATAAAAGCAATAATACGTAGTTTATGATTTTTCTTACTTTTCTATTGCTTATAGTACTGGGTTTGAAAATATATAAAACAAGAAAGAAGCTAACAAATAAAAGGAGAGAAAAGTTTTATATGGCTCTAAGCTAACCTTTAGTTTAAAGACTGAAACAGATACTCCTGATAGGAACGCTTCAATAAATCACACAAAACCTGTACCACCACTTAGAGTAGTATGCCGCTCCCCAGAGAACCAAAGCTACGTTAAGGAAGACACCACCACGTAAGGAAAATGTTTCAAATATGGACAGAATTTCCAGTCAGATGTAGATCAAAATCCAGGCGACCGGGCCAGTCTGTGCAAATGCACTGGGGTAAGATGAGTATGATATATGTACAAGGACAGCGCAGCCTCGTCTCCCTGAACAGAAAGAGACTCCAGGTTGGCGAAGATGTCTACCCTTGCGTTTGTTAGTTTGCTTCGTCCACCTCTAAAGAAGAAGGGACCAACAGTATTCAAAACACAGCCTCAGACTCTGTAAGATACACTGAGCTCCACCGCGAATCCGACTCCTCCTGTTCTCCTGTAACTGGGAAGAGGACTGCTTAATGGTCTGGGACACACTGACACATGTCTACTGCAGCCAGGATAACATACAGAGTGTTAGAAACACAAAGAAGCCCTCCGAGAACTAACCACTGGTTGATTAGTACAGCTGAACATGGCGAAACAACAGTAATCAGAGAGGACCACAAAGGCTAAGTACCAAATAAGAGGAACACAGTAAGGTAATAAAACAGGAGTTCACTGGGATAACTTTGCAAAGTTTCATGGAGAAGCTAGAACCTGAGTCTGGTCCTTAGGGAAGAGGAAAGGAGTCTCGTAGGTGAAACTGCGTGACCCACGGCAGAGCCCTCAGCAGTCCCGCCCCAAAGGGCACGGGCTCTCTGCGCAACGAATGTCAAGGAAGAAGGCTTGGCCTTTGCACTTACTGCCATGTATGGCCTGCACCCAGCATCTCTTGTCTTGGCAATGGAGTCCACGAGCTGTCCGCTGATGCCAAAGTCACAGAGTTTAATGTTTCCACTTCTGTCCAGAAGGATATTGGAAGGTTTGATATCTGAAAGAGAAAGACATCATTCAGTGTAGAAGTAATCAATCAAATGAGCTATATTCTAAAGTATTTCAAGTAAAAATATTGAAAAACCTTAGACAATAAGTAATCAAGTCCTTAAAATTCAGACCTATACGAAGATGAGAAATACAAATTTCTCATCTCTTCTTTCTCTGAAGACAGATGCTTAAAAACTCAGTATCAAAAATGCTACACAATAAATTTAGGCATTCTATAGTGTCTTTGTTTCCATCAAGAGACATATTCATTTACTTGTTTCAAATTCATTATTTAACAATCAAAATACAAAGAATGAATTTAAACTGTATGAGTATACTAAGCTACTTTACAGTATGTGTCAAGGACTATAGAACTGAATACAAAATATATGAATTATAAACCCACGATTTAGTTAAAGTAGAGTTTTAACTAACTTAGGAAAGTATCCAATCCAGTACATCCAGAAGACCACAGGCTTTGGGATCAGAGAAGCAAAGGTTTAAATCTGGATCTAAAATTCACAATGTGAAATTCTTTTTTTTTTTTTTAAGATTTTATTTATTTTTAGACAGAAGGGAAGGGAGGGAGAAAGAGAGGGAGCAAAACATCAATGTGTGGTTGCCTCTCATGTGGCCGCCACCGGGGACCTGGCCTGCAACCCAGGCATGTGTCCTGACTGGGAATCAAACTGGCGACCCTTGGGTTCCCAGCCCGCGCTCAATCCACTGAGCTACACCAGCCAGGGCACAGTGTGAAATTCTTAATATGGCCTGCGAACTTTCAGTAGCAACCACAATTTCCCCACCCACAAAATGGAAAAAAAAAACCAACAAAAAACAAATTAAAACACCGAATACAGTGCCTGAACATTATGTATATCAATAAATGCATCCCACTTAATAATTATTTACACTGAGAGATTTTTCTGATCTTAGATGACTTCACCAAGTTTCTCCCAACCTGCCCTTTCTGAAGAGTCATCCTTGAGAAACCAGATTCATTTTTACCACACCCAGGGTGTTTGTGCTTCTCTGCAAATTTGAGAAAGCCGAATCCCTTCCAAATCTACAGCTTTTATACAGTCTTGACAGAATGGCCCCTAGGTCATCACCTTTTCCTCACTGACAATCAACTCACTGCCAGTGTCTGCTAATCCGCTGCCTGGCCAATTTTCCCCCTTTGCTCACCAATTCTCTGTTTCTATCTTAATTTGTATCCATTGTGTTGTCACTACCATGGCTCAATGAACAAAACGTAAAGGTAAAAATAAATATACTGTGGAACTCTATCTGCACCTTCAAAAACCGAGTCCTGACTGGTCTACGCTTACCAGGGTAGTCTCAGGCTCCTGGGCAGGAACTAGTTTGAGGTTAGGGTGCGAGGAAATTCTGGTCAATGACAAAAGAAAACAGAGACGTGTAAAGAAGATTTCCCTGCTCCTGACAGCCACGCAGGAAAAGCTTCTTCAAGAAGTTGCCATGTCCAGACGTGACACTAGAGACCAGCTTTCCTTGTCACCACCCTGAGGATGGAGCTGACACACTAAAAAGGACACAGCCTGAAGAAGGGAGTTTGAGCCCTAATCAACTGTGCCAGGAGCCACCTTAACTTTGGACTTTATTACAGCAGATAATGAATTTCCTGGAAGTTTAAGCCAGTTGTCAGAATTTTCTGTTACCTGTGATCAAATGCACCCTAACTGAAGTAAAAAAGCTAACTAATTTGATTTGATAAAAAGACTACTATAAACTGAGCATTTGATTTAGTAATACGAAAATCAAAGTTACTTCTGAAGCCTCTCCCTTTCCTTCTACTCCCCCTCAGCATGGTGTTAGTGCTTCGCTGTGACACCTTGAGTCCGCTGGCGTATCTGAGCAACCCGGAGGTAACAGCAATACTCTCACGACTGCAGTGCACAGCCAAAAAAGAAAAAAAATGGAAGGGCAACCCCAAAACAAGAACAAGGAAGAACAAAATAATTTTGTTTAGGGACCTAACACTACATGATTTTAGGTGAAAAGAGAAAAATAAGAAGCCTACCTAATATTATTTTTAATAAGCCCAGCAAAAATAAATGAATTATTCTGATGTTCAAGGTTAACTAATTTCTTCTGGTCCAGGGTCAACCCCAAACTAAAATTACTTAAATGCCCAAGTTACTAATTTCTTTAACCACTAGAAACTATGTTTCTTTGAATTCAAGGTTGTTCACATTTCTGAATATGACCTTTGACTTTCTATCACATTTACTGTCAGACTGAGTCAGACAGTGTCACGTATTCTCTTCCATTTGTCCATTACAAATTCACTGGGAATGGTGAACTCACGTGCCTCTTCCAAACCACTCACTCACTACTGTGAGTCAGTAACAGAGAGAGCAGCCATTTAGTCTATTTGCTGAATTAAATGCAGGATTCCCACTGTCTTCCAACAGATCTATATCAAATGTTTAAAAATTTTGAATCTGTGTCTAATAAGGACAAGATTCCTATTCTCACACACACAAATGCTTTAGAAGATTTCCAAGGTACAATACTAGTGGAAGAATCTCTCCATTTGCAAAACTGTCCTCTAACATAGAAGAGAAACACTTGACGGGGACGACAGTGCCTCTGCAGTACAAGGGCACTCCCTCTGACTCTCCTCTGCACGCTCACAGGACCACTCCATGCCTCACTCACACACACAGACACACTATGTACTGGGTGAATGAATCACCATTTTTCCCTCTGACTCTCCTCTGCACGCTCACAGGGCCGCTCCATGCCTCACTCACACACACAGACGCACTATGTACTGGGTGAATGGATCATTATTTTTCAACTAAGAGTAATAAGAACTTACAGCAAAACCTCTTTCAATTACTAAGCCTAACATGTTAATAAGGTAGACTGGAATTTATAGACTCCCAAAAGAAAAGGAAAAAAACCTAAACTGACAATGAAATTTTGGAATACATATAGTACATTTTGCTAAAAAAGTGACGTTTAATTTTCACTATTTTTTCCTATTATTCCGATAGAAAAAACTGTTCCATAAAAAAACATTCCTATACCCACCTCTGTGAATAATTTTCAAGTTTTCTTTTAAGTGGTTTAGTGCTTTCACAGTCTGGGAAGAAAAAGCAGAGATGAGGTAAACAGCCTCCATTTACTCAGACAACACAACAGTTTGTCGTAACAGCCCACACAGCCTACTGCATCCCGGAAGCTTAATGTTTCAATATTTCATGCATTTTTTTTGTTAACTGAAGATGCTGAATGATGATTTTAAATCTGAAAATGAAGTTGCCTTTATATACTATTCCTTGACAGTCAAAACAAAAAGGTAACTTACAATTTTTTAATAAGTCATTAACAAGCTGTATAATGTTTCTCATACCCTCAAACTTTTCAAGAACAGAAATATGCAGTGGCAAGAAAGTCCAACAGGCTGGTTCCATTATCAACCCTAATTCAGTACCTTGTTCCAGATTCTCAGTTTCTCACCCTCACTCGCCCTCACTGGGTGCTGAGCCTTCAGAGTAATTTTGCAGAGCCAGTATCTCCACTCAGCCACTATCCTGCTGTTTGATCACTGCTCATAATCGGGAAATCAGAAACTTCTTCAGGAACGGAGGGAACAGAGACTTGACTTAAAATGTCCACAACCTTGAACTAGAACAGGCCAACCATTTGCATCGGGCCAGCCATTTGCTACAGAAAGGTCAAGTCTCTACTGCCATCAAGCTTATGGGTATCAGGAACGCTGAACACACAAATTTGTACAAAGTTTCAAACAGCGAGGCTGTGTGTTCACTGAGTTATTAATTAGCAAGAAGAGATTTAATACAAAGTAATTTTAAATGTTGTGCTTAATATAAAAGGTGATCATGAAGTCTAGAAACATAGGCGAATACAGAATAAATTATTTATAGTATATCTATACTACACATATTGCAGTATATGATAAAATAATTTTATGTTTTCCAACATTATGAGCACCCTGTTGTATAGTGGTGAAGAACAGCATTCTGGGATTAGGCTGCCTGGGCTTATACCATTTACCAGTTACAACTGTATAAACTTCAAAGCAAGTTAATTACTTAACCTCTCCATACTTCAGATCTGTAATCTGTAAACAGACGGTTGCACTATTTACCATAAAGAGTTGCTATGAAGATAAAATGTCGCAAGATCTTGGCCTGATACAAATGAACATTTAATAACTACTAGCTATTATCATTATGCTACTATTTTTCCTATGACTACTAACAAATTCCAAGATAATATTGGGTTTGGTATACTGGAAAGAGATAGCTAAATTGATCAATATAAAATTTCCTATGATAGTCTGAATAATGAACAAGTTTCTAGTAAAACTCAGCTTTGTTTTATAAAATATATGAAAGGGTATATATCTTAAAATGTACCTCATAAAACATTTAAATTTCAGCATTAATTCAGCTAAATAGCTTAAAACATTACATGAGACCTATGAACTTAAGATTATAATGACTAAAGTTTAATCTGATTTTTTAAATTTCAATTACACACATACCTCTCTTATAACTAAATACAATTCAGAAACTGCATCTTTTTAACATTAACCATTAGTGCTTCAACAGGATAAAATGGCAATGAATAGATAACCTGTACTGGAGGCTGAGGGTGCAGGGAAGGAAGAGATAGGAAAATATATGTAACCAAAATATCTTACAACTTCCTATAAAATTTAGTTTACATAACCACTAACCAGATCATGTAATTAACTCAGATTCACAGGGATTTCTAAGAATCTTATTAATTTTACTCTATCAAAAATTTTTTTCAGAAAAATAATTATGAACAACCTTTGTCGACTAAAAGATTCAGAGCAAGAAAGGAAATAATCATGACCTCACTTTCAAGACTATAAATACATAAGCAAAAAAGGGCCTCTTTTCCTCTTGGTACTCCGGTAAAAGTGAATTGACTAAATCAGTAATGATGCTAGTTACTGAAATTGCTAGTCAAAAATTTACATAGTTTACACTGCAGAGCCCCAGTCATAAACCACAGGAAATAATACTTTGTCTAAGAGTTTTAATTAAGAGACTTAAAGGAAACTGCTGTGATTCTAATTAATTTAGGGATAACTTTAATATACAACATACTTTAAAATGATTGAGCCAGCAGGGGTAAAAAGGAGCAGAAAATTGCTTTCTCTAATCTTACTGACATCACAATCTATTACGGTTCACTGATATTTTATTAAAAAGAATACTGTAGTATTTATGTAGAATATATTTTGAAAATTGTTCTTATGACTTATGTTAATCACCCCAAAGAAGTGATTCTGTCTCTTTTCCTATTACAAATGATTTTCCAAGAAAACCAATAACAGCCTGTGAAGGACATTTGGGTATGCACATTCAAAAATCCAGCAGCATCATTATATAAGTACCATACATAAAATAAACAATTTGAAAACCAGGTACTTACTGCTAAAGTGATTTTGCCTAAAATTTCTTCTGGAATAACATCATCTAATACACTATATACATATTTGTAAAACTTATCAAACGAGGTAGACATGAGTTCCATACAGATCCAACAGTCACCCTATAAAATAACAAATATTTGTTATTCTTATACATCTTATTAAGTACCACTTGTCCCTTCACTTAAAATAGAAATACAATTAAAGAAAAAGCAACCTTACTTTTTTTATTTTGTTTTAGTAGAAATTTTGGTTTCTTATCAAAGCTCTGGGCAGAATATTCTCCTCATGCTTAAACACAAACTTCTTGGCCCAATTTCCCACACCCTTAATTGTAAGGATAGGAATCGTCTTACATAAAAAACCTTAGCATTTTTATAAAAATTTCAAATTTTGCCATAAGTAAATAAAAAAATAGAAAACATGGGAAAATGTTAATTTTCACTAACAAAGACAAAGATTACAGTTATCTTGAGATACTATAAAAACTTTGTAAATTAGTAAAAGAGAGAGGGACAGAGGGAGAGACGGGAGAGACAGGGAGAGAAAGGAAGAGAGAAAAAAAGGGAGACAGAAAATATATACATAAAGCAAACCCAATGCCTCAAGTCCTTGCTCAAGTGCCACCTTCTCAGGAGTTAACATTTAAAATGCAAGTTATCCCACTCTTAGCATCTCTTTACCTTACCTTGCTGTGTTTTGGATAATCCTGATTATCTTCTAACATAAAATATGATTTATTTTAATTTTGTGTTTTTCATCTATAGTCTCCCACTAGGGTGTGTGTATATCCCATCAGGGCATGGGCTCAATAAACATTCTTAAATTAATGAATGCTGGCTATAATTAAACTGAATCATTTAAAAACTGATGACAACATTAAAGAATGTTTTAAAACAATTTGAAGTCAACTGGACAACTAAACAAGAGAAATACAAGTGTTTATATTCACTGATAGAATCATGACTGGGAACCTAACTTAAACAATCATAAATTACAAAAACAAAAACTAACTAAAAACCACTGACCTAATCTCACTAAGAGGAAATGGTACATTGTTGAAGGGATTATTTAAAACCAAATTATTTTGAAAACTATATAGTTCTTAAGATGTTTGCAGGAGAAAATGCAGAACATAAGCCAATACCATGATTATAACACTATCAAAGTGTTTGTACATATGAACAAGTACCACCAAGTACCTTGTAAGAGTGAAAACAACTATCAGGATGATGACAAAGAGTTACCTAAACCTGATCATGCCCTGGCTGGTATAGCTCAGTGGATTGAGCGCGGGCTGGGAACCAAAGGGTCCCGGTTCAATTCCCAGTCAGGGCACATGCCTGGGTTGCAGGCCAGGTCCCCAGTGAGGGCCATGTGAGAGGCAACCATAAACTGCTGTTTCTCTCCCTCTCTGTCTCCCTCCCTTCCCCTCTTTCTAAAAATAAAATAAAATCTTAAAAAAAAAAAACAAAAACCTGATCATGTATGTTGATCCAGCTGGATCCTTAGAGATTTTTCTACCACTAATCTCCTGCCCCTCATGCGTGACCGGCATTGATGATGAGACTAATGCCCCTAAAAGTAAAATGGCTTGCCCAGAACAGCATGGCTAATTAGTGATAGTCATGAATAGAATCCAGTTTACTTAACCCTTTCTCCCATCAACCCCTACAATGGAGGGGCACCTAACTGACAAGTAGAGAAGGCAGGTTTTGGTAATATTGAGAAAAGAGATAGCACTCTTACAGTAGGACCACCTCCTAGAGCACTCGTGCAGCTACATGGCTTCAAAGAATACTTATTTATAAAGCATATTTGATGTAAATTTTTACTTAATATTCTTTTTTAAGTCTTCTATTTTGAGCGCTCTTACATAATGACTTTCACAAAAGACTGAGTAACACCCTTCACTCAAAACAGACACTTGAGTTTATTTTAATCTGAAGACATCATCACAATAGATTTACTAGAATTTTTTTATTACAGAAAAAGACAGCACACTTAACTCATCTACTTAGAATAACAGTATGGGAAGGAACTGAGCTTCAGTAGTGTAGTGAGGTACAACAGAAAGATCACTGATAATTAGAGTCTGAAAGGTCTGACTTCTTATCCACATCTCCCACTTTCTCTTTATGAAAGATGGGACTCTCTATTCCACATCTGTGAAATGGGATTGCCCCGCCATCCTCAATGAACTATGATAAAGATTAAACAAGTTAACATATGTAAAATACAAAAGAAAGTGTCTGGTAGGTGGTAAAAAGTATAGCTAAGAAAACAAAGGGAGAAGAGGAGAAAATGGACAAATAGAAAGGCAACCAAAAGAGAAAGAAAGATATGGGAACAGGGGAAATAAAGGTAGAAAATATAAACTAAGATTTAAAGATGAGAAGAGCATATTATTGCCAGAGAATGTTTGTAGTTTCTGAAGGTACATAACCTAAGATGAATTTCTTATTTCTTCTTGTAGTTCCTTTTGGCCTAAGACTAGACAACAGCAATGAGCTGCATTTAAAGAAAGAAAAATGGAACTGTCTGAGCTGCCTCGAAAAGCAGGGACAGCAGCATTACTCATGTTCAAGCAAAGGATGGAATGGCCACGCGACACATACAAAAGAAATGAGTGAACCTGGATTTACTGAAAGAAAGGTGGAAGACAATGAAAAACTGAACTACTAAGATCAAGATAAGGTTCCTAGAGACAGGATCCAGCTAAAACCAGTAACATGCTTATGTATCAGCAGTAACCACTTAGAAAATTCTTTAAAAAGACACCAATAAGAAAAACTGTAAACGCTCAGACTATAACAAAAGCAAAACGTTTATGAAAACAACTCTAAAATGTTAGTAAAGGGCATAAAAACAACCTGACCAACGAGAGAGGCAAAGCATGCTTATGAGTGTGAAGACTTGGGATCACAAAGATGCTGAATCCCTACAAATTGACCTAAGAGTTCAGTGAGATTCTAACCGAAATTATCACACCTGGACAAGCTTATTCTAAAACTTACAAAGAAAAGGAGAGCCAAGAATAGCTCACACGATTTTTAAGAAGGGGGACTGATCTACATAAAAACCGTTACAGAAAGCTATCAGAGTAAAAGATGGTGGTACTAACACAGGGGGAAAGTAAATATGACAGTGGAACGGACTGAAAAACCACGCACCCGGGAAATCTGATTTATGACAGAGAGGGAGCAAAGCAAACAGTGGCAAAGGGTGGACTATTCCGTGAATGCTGCTGAGGCCAGTGGCCTTCCACATGCAAAAAAGCTAAAGTAGATCATCACTTCAAATCATTCACAAATAAAAATACAAAACTCCCAAAAGCAACTTCAGAAAAGCAAAAGTAAAACTTCTGTGTTTTGAAAGTCTAAGATTTGAGGGTAGAAAAAAAATTTTATCCCAAAACATACATGAAAAGAATAAGACCTATCTAATTTAACTCCATTATAATGAATATTTTTGTATGATAAAGGACATCATACCAAAAGTTCAAAACTAAGACAAGAACATCTATTTGGATGTTAAAAAAAAAAAAAAGGATTAGTACCTTGAATAATAAAGCATATGCTAAATCAATTAGCAATACACAGTGCAAAAGAATAATGGCAAATGGATATGAATGGGCAAGAAAACCTGAATATACAAGTAAAAAATTCTGTATCTCACCTAATTAGGTAAATGTAATTTTAAAAGTGAGGTACTACTTCAAACCCACCTGACTGCCCAAACTGAAACATTTAATAATATCGAATATCACCAATGAGATCTGTCACAATAAATGTGTACGGCCCACCCAAGCTCCCCAGCCCCTTTGTTAAGTACATAGTGCCCAGCTGAAACTACAGTTCCCGTCGTCTTCTCTGTAAAGTAGGGCAGCCAATGAGAAGTCAGCACGAACCTGTCCTGTCCTGATTCCAGGGCAACCCTTTTAGTTCTTCCCTTTGTCTTGCTTCCTGTGGATAGCTGAACGCTAGGAGCCAACTTGGACTAGGAAGCAGTCTCAATAATGGAAACCACAAAGTAAGCCACTACCGGTCTCCATTACTGATAACTAAGTACAATTTCTGACTCATAGGAATATGTTAGTATAAACAATAAAGACAGAGATATGACAACATCCACTAAACTTGAAGATATTCATTATCATTTAACCTAGCAATTATATTTCTAGGTATACACTCTAAGAAACTGTAACCTAAGTTGTCAACAGACACGTAAAAGGAAGTTCCTTTTTATACTGTTTATAATTGCAAAAAAATTAGAAACAACCAACATTAGGATTATTAAATATTAAAAATGGTATGTTTAATCATTAGAATATTATATAGCAGTTAAAATAAATTAACCAAATTATATGCAAGGTGGGGAAAAAGTAGGTTTACAGTTGTTCATATGGAAAATAATACAATAAAAATGCAAGAGTAAACTGTTTCTCATACTCGCAACTGTAAACCTACTTTTGCCCTACCTGTGTTACGGATCTCTATTTACATGGACAGATCTTGAAAACTATGCTGAAAAAGAATTCTATGGAAGACACAAACAGGATTATTCCATTTAGGTAAATTTTGAAAATACAATAAAGCAATACTATGTATTTATTACTTGAGGGAAAATACATATATGGAAAAAACAAGTTGAAGGAAATACTAACTTCAAGGTCATGTTTAGATTGAGAGAGGAAAAGGGAGGATGAGATGAGGACTTCAACTGTATCTATAATTTAAAGACAGATAAAGAGCAAATATGCCAAAATGCTAGTCTATGGTGTGGACACACTGTTATTCCCTGTGATTTTCTGTATGTTTGAAATATTTCATAGTTTTAAAAAATGTAAGAACTACCTTAAGAAACTAGAAAAAGGAGAGTAAATTAAACCAAAGTAGAAGAAAATTAGTGATTAGAATAAAAAAATTTAAATTAAAAAACAGAAAAACAATATAGAAAATTAATGTAACTGAAAGTTGGTTCACTTAACTATTAATAAATTAGATAAACTTCTCACCAGACTACTTACAGAAAAATAGAGAAGGTGCAAATTACCTATATCGGAAAAAGACGGGGAGGAAACATCACTACACTGTCTACACATATGAAGATGAAAAGAGCCCTGGCTAGTGCAGCTCAGCGGGTTGCGTGCTGGCCTGAGAACCATAACGTACCCACATTCAGGTGCCCAGATGGGAGCGTGAAGGAGGCAACCTATAGACCTGTTTCTCTCACTCTTTTTCTCCCTCCCTTCCCCTCTCTCTAAAAATAAATAAATAAAATCTTTAAAAAAGAACACCATTAAAATGTATAACAGATAAGCCATTGATATGAGGGGGTAAACATTTGCAATCATGTATCTTATCATAAACCTGTATCCAGAATATTTTTTAAAAAACTCCCATAACTCAATATTAAGATAAACAAAAATTACCTTTAAAAAAAATGACAAAAGATTTGAACAGAAACTACCTCAAGGAGAACAGTTGGCAAATAAGCACATGAAAAGCTCTTAAAACATCATTAGTCATTAGAAAGATGCAAATTAAAAATGCAATGAAATTCCACTCTAAATCTACTAGACTGGCTAAAAATTAAAACACACTATCCCAACTGTTGGAAAGATGTGAAGAAATAGAACTCTCATACACTACTGCTGGAAATTAAAAATGGTGCAACTACAGTTGACCCTTGTACAACCCGGGTTTGAACTGCGCAGGACACTTACATGCAGATTTTTTTTCCAGTATATAGTCAGCCCTCCATATCCCTGGGTTTCACATCCTACGATTCAACCAACTGTGAATCGAAAACAGTATTTTGTATCTGTGGTTGGGAATCTGAGGCTGTGGTGGGCTGACTGCACATGATTGTTCTACAATATTTTACATAAAGAACTTGAGCATCTGTGGATTTTGGTATTCATGACGTTCCTGGAACTAATCCCCTGCAGATACTGAGGAACAACTGTAGTTTAGTTCGTGGGAATCAGAAGTTACATGCAGATTTTTGACTGTGCAAGGGTAGCACCCCAACCCTAGTTGTTCAAAAGTCAACTGCACTTCTGAAAACAGACTTAAACATACATGTACCACATAAACGAGATAGTCCACTCCCAGGTATTTACCCAAGGGAAATAAAATCATATGTCTACTCAAAAACTTGTACACCAATACTCATAACAGTTTTATTGGTAATAGATAAAAACGAAACAACCTAAATGTCCATCAGCATGTGAATGAGTAAGCAAACTGTGGTGCATCCACACAATGGAACACCACTACTACTCCACAACCAAAAGGAGCAAACTATTGATACGTGCCACAGCATGAACTACAAAATAACTACATTGAGTAAAAGAAGATTCTTTTTTAATATTTTATTTATTTATTTTTAAAGAGAGGGGGAGGGAGGGAGAAAGAATGGAAGAGAAACACCAGTCGGTTGCCTCTCGGATGTGCCCTGACAGGAGACTTAGGCCCAAAACCCAGGCACGTGCCGTGACCCCAGGAATCGAACCAGCAGCTTTTGCTTTGCTGGAAGATGCTCAACAAACTGAGCCATCCATGCTGGGCAAGAACAAGAAGATTTTTTAAAAAGAGTGCATACTTTTTGAGTCCATTTACACAAAATTCTAGAAAATGCAAATTTATCTGGAGTGGCGGAAAGCAGATCTACGGTTGCCTGAGGACAGTGACAGCAGAGAGGACGTGTGTGCTACCAGTGCAACACCAAACAACACATGCGTGATCAAGGTGTTCATTATCTCGAGCATGGTTAACGGCACAGGCGTAGACATGCTCCGAACACATCAAACTGTATGCTTTAAATATGTACAGTTTATCGTACGTCAACATTATCTCCATAAAGCTCTATTTATAACTTGCAAGGTGTAAGGAAAAGGAAAGAACATAATCAGTAGAAGGGACAGAAAGAGAGGTGACAAAATTCAGCTAATATCACTGCCTTTCATATAATCTCATAGACGTCTATAACCACAGGTTAAACAAAAGAGTATTTCCTAACTAGATTTTCTCCAACCTCAAAAGATATTTGAAATAAGGGTTTCCTTGCTATTAAACTCTGAAAATTTATATTAAAAGACTTGAAGTAAGCTCTAAGCTAAAAGTTACTTTACCTTTTCAATACTCAAGCTATTTTTTTCCCTGTCTATAAAATCTGAAAATGAATTTAGAAACCTGTGCAATTAGGTTTCTTAATAACGTAATCAAATCCAAGTTGTACTTTGGGCTTTTTATATGAGTATACTTCTTTCTAGGATGAGTATACATCATATTCTAGGTACTTTTTCTAGGATGAGTATTCATACCTATATTCTAGGTACTTTTTAAATAAAAGCTGCGTTTTGCCCCTTTATGTTCTAGGATGTATACTCATCCTTGAAAGAAGTATACATTATTGGACACAATGGTGATAAATAAGTTATCAACTTCAATTTTAATATTCTTTATTCACTACTCTAATAAAGTTATAGAACTTTCAAAGGCTCAAAATTACTCAACTGCAAGATCAATCTCTACACAGTGGCTGCAAGAAAAACAGAACATTTCACAAGCCCCTCGACTGATGGTAACTGAACCAGACCCAAACCTGGTGTCTTGTGGTCATAGAAATTATATGAAATACAATATTCTGGGAGGTTTCTCACAGTGCAGGAATTAAAAGCATCTGTCTCTCTCATAGTGAGGGTATGGTAAACAGTCTGAACTGCTTGTGTTCATTTCCCTTCTTTCCAATTGTTTGCATTCACTTCCATTCTTTCCTGCCATAAACCTAAAATTTGGGGTCTATTCTTGGAACTGAAGGTCATATGGCCAAAAAAGATCTTTATTTTTAAGTTACCAATTTTTGAAAAGTGTTTCTCTAACCCTTATTAATATATTTAATATTTTTAACCACTGTAACTTGAGAAAACACACTTTGGACTATGCACTCTTTAAAGGTGAACTTTCTGTTTCTTAAGCTTCACTTTTTAGTATTCAGGAAGTACCCATGATTTCTTCCATTCTAAGATTTTGGGGAGAGTTCAATTTCACTATGTCATTTTGTGACTTTTACAGTTCCCAAAATTTCATCTTATAGTCAAAACTTATAATGTTTAAAAAGTAGATTAAATTTTAAATTAAGCTAAAAATTCTTCATCCCCGAACCACTTCTGGTATAAAAGAATGAACAGTAAGATCTTTGTCTTTGAATTCCCACCTCTGACACTTATTGGCTGTGTGACTTTTCAAATTAGTGCTCAAATCTGTTTCCTCTCTAGAAGAAGGGGATATTACCACAAACCTGTGTGAAGAAAACATATGTGGACACAACAGAGCATTCAATAGGTGGCAGTGCTTACAGCTGCGTATCTCAACTTCACTCCCTTCAACCTTCCTTAGATGTAAAGCTGAGTTTTGCCCCAGCTATTTATAAGAAACCATAAGGATACTTTTCAGATACTATTCCAGGATTTTTATTTTGTTACCCATAAGTTTTCAATCGTGGATTATCACTTACTCTGTCTTCTTTTCATAAAACCAGATTTCCACACTATCTAACCTGGGGCTAGATATTTAAATGTTGCTTAAGTGAATCATTAAATAAATGAACATAAGAAATAGATGGGTGTATTCAAGCACTATGCGGGGGGGAGGAGGGTGGGCAGGATTATGGTTGCCACAGAGCCAGTGGGAGGCTACAGTGAACACCCCACTGGAAAAGCTGACTGTGGAATCTAGTCAGGAGAGAAAATCTAGTCTAATCCCTAAATAATGATTGTTCTGCATAAGACTTAAAGAATACAGCCAGAGGATGTAGTGATTGTGAAGAATAAATTTATGGTTTGGGGGAAGAAGGGGAGAGGAGATGACAAGGTTCTTGTGCAACCTAAAGAAAGTTCCAGATTCATTATATTACTAACGGAATACTATTATGTAATATTTAAGTCTGGGATACAGTTATGCACCCGAATACATGACTGTATACTGATACGAGGTAATATTGATGTAAAATGATTAAGTAAGCTAATAAATTCAATGTATCTAATAAAAAGAAAATGAATATTCAAGTCATAAAAAGTACGAGGACAGGAGGAAAAAGAAAGTACAAGTCTAGAATTAAGAGTGATTAATCAGTGATTCAACACAGACCTCGTATCTATCATGAAGTAGCATGCTTCCAGTTACTAGCGTTACTTATTAGAAACCCCCAAAAATAAATGTCAAGATTGGGTAGAGAATTAACTGACTAACCTCTAAGGTCTTCTCCAATTACAAGATTTCATACTTCTATTCAGTGTACATTCAGTCCTGTCTTACAACACAGTATATGTTAAAAAACAAAAAACAAAAAACACTACATTCTTTGTGATCAAGTTCCAACACATTTCTAACATTTTAAAAATAAGAATGGTACTTTTTTTTTTTAAAGATTTTATTTATTTTTAGAGAGAGGAGAAGGGAGGGAGACAGAGGGAGAGAAACAGCAATGTATGGTTGCCTCTCACAGGGAGAGAAACAGCAATGTATGGTTGCCTCTCACATGGCCCTCACAGGGTACCTGGCCCACAACCCAGGCATGTGCCCTTGACCGGGAATCGAACCAGGACCGTCTGGTTCCCAGCCCGTGCTCAATTCACTGAGCTACACCAGCCAGGGCAAGAATGGTACTTTTAAAGAGCATTTAAAATGCTTAAGAGTTCAAAGTTGAAGGTATCACACTACCTGATATCAAACTATACTATAAGGCTGTAATACTCAAAACAGCATGGTCCTAGCATAAAAACAGTCACATAGATCAATTAAACAGAAATGAGAGCCCAGAAATAAACCCACACCAATATGGTCAATTAATATTTGATAAAAGAGGTAAGAACATACAATGGGGTAAAGACAGTCTAGTCAATAAATGGTATTAGAAAAACCAGATACATTAAAAAAAAAAACAAACCTATACCACCTCCTTATACCATATATAGGCATAAACTCAAAATGGATTAAATACTTTAATGCAACACTCAAAACCATAAAAATCCTAGAGGAAAACATAGGCAGTAAAATCTTGAACATTTCTCGTAGCAATATTATTTCTGATGTGTTTCCTCAGGGAAGGGACAACAACAAAAATAAACAAATGGGACTACATCAAACTAAAAAGTTTTTGCACACCAAAGGAAACCACCAACAAAATGAAAAGATAACCCACTGAATGAAGAAAATATTTGCCAATACATCTGATAAAGGGTTAATATCCAAAATTTATAAAGAATTTATAAAACTCAAGACCAAAAAACTCCACAAATAATCCAATGAAAAATGGACAAAGGACCTGAATAGACACTTCTTCAAAGAGGACATACAGCTGGTCAATAGACATATGAAAAGATGTTCAATGTCACTAATCATCAGACAGATGCAAATTAAAACCACAATGAGATATCATCAATGAATATTGATGATATTCAATAAACAACAAGTGTTGGAGAGGATGTGGAGAAAAGGGAACCCCTGTGCACTGTTGGTGGGAATGCAGGCTGGTGCAGCCACTGTGGAAAACAGTATGGACTTTCCTCAGAAAACTAAAAATGGAACTGCCTTTTGACCCAGAGATTCTACTTCTGGAAATTTATCCAAAGAAACTGGAAACACTAATGTTGAATGTAAGTACCCCCATGTTCACCGCACTGTTATTTACAACAGCCAAGATCTGGAAGCAGCCATGTCTAGCCATCAGTAGATGAGTGGATAAAAAAGCTGTGGTACATTTACACAATGGAATACTACTCGGCCATAAAAAAAGAATAAAGAAATCTTACCCTTTGTGACAGCATGGATGGAGCGAAGAGCATTATGCTGAGTGAAATAAGGCAGTCCGAGAAAGACAAGTACCATATGATTTCACTCATATGTGGACTCTAATGAACAAAAAGGAACTAACAAGCAAAACAGAGACTCATAGAAAGCAGGCTGACAGTTGCTGTGGAGTGGGAAGGCTGTGTGGGGAAGGGATTGAGAAAAAAAGAAAAGAGAGCGAGAAAAACTCATGGACATGGAAAACAGTGTGGTGATAGCTGAGAGTGGTGGGGGAGGCAGGAAGGTACAGGGGACAAATGGTGCTGGACAGAGACTTGACTCGGGGTGGTGAACACACAACACAGTGTGCAGATGATGTGCTGTGGAATTAGGCACCTGAAACCTGTATAATTTTTGTTAACCAGGGCCGCCCCAATAAATTCAGTAGAAAGGGGAAAAAGAATAGAAAGTATTTATAAATGAAGAAAGAAAATAGGGGATTCAGAAATGATAGCCATTCAAAAATGTATGAGTCTCACTCCTTAACCAAAGGAAAACTCAGTGGCAGAAATTAATGTATAGATTATCATGGCTATATACTAAAATACCGAGAAATTAACTTCTTACTAATATAAGGCATGTAACTGAAGAGCAGAATCGAACCTTACAATCCTCTTATTTATTCATTCACCAGCTAAAACCCAAATAGTTTATGCCTACCTCTCTGAAGAGTGCACCATAAAACTGAACAATGTATGGGCAATCACTACTCCGCATTACTACATCCAAATCCATAAGAAGTTGTTTTTGTTCTTTTTCATCCACTGTTGACCGAATTCTCTGGAAAAGAATGACAAAAGATGTCATAAAAACATGAAACAACTTGAGAAACCTGAGAAAAAATGCTATCGCAAAAATACTAACAATTTCCAAGCAAACTTCAAAAATACTAACCCGAGATAAAAATTATCATCTTTCTCATACCTTACAAGAACAATTTTTACCACAGAAGAACAAAATAGCATTTAGAAATTTTTATTTTTAACAAAACAGCACTTGCAACTCTTTAGACGACCCAGCTTTCTAACCACAAGCATTCACTGATAACGTTGGAAGTTAGGCAACAAAGTTTCCCCAGGGGCAGTGAAAATTAACCCACGTGCAAAAGAAAATCATAATGAAGTATCCTTTAAACAGTTTTCATGTGAATGATCACAGGCAGTTTCATATATACTTTTAATGACCATTTCAGAATTGTATGAAATCCAGGCATTCAATGCAAGAGCAGCCCTCATCACCCCTGGGATCCTGACACTGTCGCACCCTCATTCATTAGAGACAGAACACGGTCCGGAACAGGTAAAAGTGAGAACTACTGTAGGGGCAGCATGGAGACCAATAGTCCACGTCTCCCCAATCCTAGACTGGAATTCTTCCCCTCCACCACACTTTCTGTATGGTGCAATCAAAGAGTTTTGCCTGACTCGCCAACCTATGAGTCAGAATGCAGGACAGCACAAACATGGTGAAGAAAACCTAAAACTCAGGAAAAGAGGGCTCTTTGTCTTTTTCTAAGCTGATGAGGCCCTGCTCTGTACACTGCAGACCTAAGGTGTATAGCCCTGACCCACCTGTACAACAACGATGCACAACCCTAAAATACTGCCCTCAAAGGCTCATATGCCCAGTTCCTGCCCGGGAGCAGTACAGGACACGGAGATGATGAGAGGGACAGTTCTCACTGCCCCAGAGAGGCAGGAAGGACGTTCAGAAATTATAAAACATTAATAATGAAGTTATAGTTTAACATGAAGGCATGCAAACAACTTTTGTTCTCATAAAAAAATGTCCAAACGCCACACCATGCCACTGTGAAAAGTATATAGCACATACTCACAAGGCAAGTTAGTATCAAAAATACATAAGGTGGCACTTGGTCTTCCAAAGACGTCAAGGTATCTGTCCCCAATGTTCTTGAAAGGGACAAAGGCAATCAACTAAGTTCTTGAGCCCGTTTTACAGAAGAGAAGCCACAGGCACAGAGAGATACAAGAGAACGTGTTCCATGTGACGTGACAATAAGCAGTTGTACAAGGAAGAGAAGTAGGTTCTCTCATTTCCATTTTCTGCACCAAACAGGAATTTCATGCACTTCAAATACAAACAAATTTAACTTTGCTACTTAAAATGTACAGCCTGCTAGCTGTAAGTACTTTATACCAAATAAAATTTACGAACTGGCATCCATCTGTATATGTTGATTTATTTAAAACTTTTACATTAAATTTCACTACACAGATAAACAAGAAAAAAGAATGAAAAATATAAACAAAATAAGATCAAAACATTTAAAATTAAGAAATGTCCCTTCTCTCTCTCTCCTATCTTTTCATAGCTTAAGGACTAATACTTTTACTTTTAAATCAACATTAGCATGTGTGCTCAAAAATGATACCTTTAGCCCTGGCTGGTGAGGCTCAGCGGATTGAGTGCCAGCCTGGGAACCAAAGTGTCGCCAGTTCAATTCCCAGTCAGGGCACACGCCTGGGTTGCAGGCCAGGTCTCCAGTGGGGGCTACGTGAGAGACAACCACACATTGATGTTTTTCTCCCTCTTTCTCCCTCCCTTCCCTTCTAAAAATAAATAAATAAAATCTTTTTTAAAAAGATGCTTTTAAAAAATCAAAACAGCCCAAAGGTATTCAAAAGATGATGTTAATAATTTTTGTAAATATTTTAACTACATTTATTCCTGTTTTAAAAGTGTAACTTTAAAAGTAGAACTGTGGAAATACTAATTTGGAACGGCAATTACTTTTAAAAAAACTTAATTATTCTATCTATATCTAAATTTAAAAGACAAACACCTGGTAACTAGAAACAAACAGGAAAGAAAAATATCAAATGATCCTCTGGTTGGGGAAGATTTCCACCTACTTAAGAATTCTCACTATTAAAAATTTTAAAAACATATTTTTTCCTATTTTTAATTATATATACATGTATGATATGTATATATTGGCAAGTTTAAATACACTAGCATGTATACTTATAAAATGCAAATACTATTTTAAAAGATGCCCTCTTATTAGTTTATTTTTCCCCAAAACTGGTTATATGGTTTTCCAAACTTAACATTTGTTCAAATGCTTATATTTCAACTATTAGAAAGTAAATTATAATCAAAAGCTCAATAGTTATCATCGATACCTGACTCTTGGGGACCATTCCTAAAAGCGCTGCCACAGAGAGGATACATGCTACTATATGAACTGGAGGCCTAATGCAAGTCCCAGCATTTGATTCATGTGCATGTATTACTCAATCCCTGACAGGATTATTATTCACCAGAACGTAGAGATAATTCCTGGCTCTAACCTTTGAGATCACCGGCATAGCAGGAAAATCTACTCATCTTAAAAATAGTCTTGAATGCCACTACTAATACAAAACAGAACATAGGGCCGCTGGAGGGCCCCGCATGAGACTGATTTTCTCCTGGATGCTTGTCAACTGGCTAACACCTTCTCATGCTCTCCATCCGAACACCGTGTCCAAGTGACGGAAGTGGACAGAACGGTGGCTGCTGCTACTGCATCTGGATTGTTTGGCATTAAGCAAGTATAGGATGAAAACCTCATCCCAGCTGGTAGGGTTGGGGGGAGCAGTCGGGTTGGGGGGAGCAGTCGGGTTGGGGGGAGGTGGTGGAGACAACTGTGCTTGAACAATAAAAAAGAAGACGAAAGAAAGAAAACTTCATCCCAGAGCACAAAATAAATAGTGAAGGAAATCATCTCAATGACCTTACCTTTTTAAAAAATTTCCTTTTCACCCAACTGGTAGAACTCATTAAAATCACTTGCTTCTGCACTACAGGGATACTGAGCTCTTTCACTTGTCACTATTTTATGAACCCAGCTTAAGTAATTATGTACATGCTCTTGGGACAAATTAGACTACAGTTTTTGAAAATCAACCCACATTGCTTAGCCAACAATAAAGTATTTTAAAATTATTAGAAGTTTTACTTTACTTGGAGCATATGTAGAGAAAACACTTAAAATCAAAACAAGAATTACTAGGCCACATATATAAGCAGTTTTACACAGTGAAGAAATTTATATACTTGAAGCTAAAAAATTTTTTAATTATTGTCCAAATCTGTATTCAAGGTTGCCTTGTGCTCCTAATAAAGTTTTAAAAGCAGGTTAATGCCAATAAAAACAGCATGTGGCGACAGGTCAGCAATGCCAAAATGACTCCAATAAAAGTCATTAGAGATACAGGAACGAGGATCGACTAAATTCCCAGTCCTCAGTTTTATGACTATTAGGGTTACACACGGTTCCAAAGAGCTTCCATTTTCTAAAGCAGCCACTCCAACTCATGCCTTTGGCTGAACAGCCACAAATTCAGTTACTAGTAATCTGTATGGATTAAGCTGCAACGATACAGTTAACAAGTACCATGGGTCTAACTTCAATGTCCTCTGGTCCTCTTCTACCTCACATACAAAGCACAGCAATTTGCTTTGGAAACAGTCCCAGTCATATCGGAAATCCTAAGGAGTTGCTGAAAGTTTGTCTTTCTTCCTATGCAAGACAGCAGCTAAAAGTCACTGGGAAATTTAAATGATGACAGCTTATACTTGGCCTCAAAGATTAAGACACATTGTTATACTGGAAAGGGATTGGGAGAACTATCAAAACGAGTTCAGTGAAGAACTGGGGCTGCGGGTGGGAAAGGCAGAGAAAGGGAAGCTAAGAGGATGGGAAGATGGGATAGGCAGCATAACGCTCTCAAAGAAACTGGTTTGACCCCTTTCTACGGAGACAGTCTAATAGCACAACTGTCATTTTTTTGTTTGTCTTCTTTTCCTAAGTTTATTTTCCAGGGTCAGGAGAGACAGGAAGAAGGGATAAAGAGAAAGAATACACCAACAGCTATTGTGGGGCAAGGCTACGATGGCTGACTGCGGCAAAGGAAAGGAAGAGAGGCTGACAACACAATGAGTGGCTAAGGGACCAACTTTGAGGAAGCAAAGTAAGGAACACCCACAGAGCAGGTCCTCAGAAGCAGGTCACCAAGGACACTGTGCCGAGGGGCTAAATAAGGTCCTAGTGGATTCTGGAAACAGTCCCTGCCACCCACTCTGATTCGGAGCTAACCTTTCTTCCATCTCCATGTCAAAATTTTCAGAGACACTCAGTTGCTAGAGACGCCAGACACACACCAAAGCACCAGGCTGGCCTGGAAATGACCCCAGTCAGAGTCTGCCTGTGTCCTGAAGTGGTAACTCCTGACTCCCGCCAACTGAGAGCTTTTCTCCCTACCAACTCAAGCTAAGAGTTTAGGCAGAAGACAAGCTATATCTCGTGAACAATGTGAGCGTGGAGAAGATCCTCTGAGTCACCTTCTCCCATTCCTGCTTAGAGAAGGGGAAATGAGGTCATCATACACTTGAAAGACTCAGAGCAAAGGAAGACTGATGATGCGCCATGTATGTTCTTGATTAAAAACAGTAGTTCCACAGTGTGTGTGAGGGACATTAGTTCCTAGAATCTGAGCATTCCAGGCAAAAAATATACAACTTATATGCAAGGATATTAGGGATCAAGACCTGAGGAGCCCAGGAACTTTAGAAAAGACAGGCTTGAAAATAGCAACAGAGTAAAATATGCTCACAAAACGTCTGTCATTTCTGATACTCTTTCTTTGTTTGTTTGTTTCTATTTTGAA
Organism: Micronycteris hirsuta; assembly: GCA_004026765.1. Taxonomy (NCBI): domain Eukaryota; kingdom Metazoa; phylum Chordata; class Mammalia; order Chiroptera; family Phyllostomidae; genus Micronycteris; species Micronycteris hirsuta. The sequence goes on along the minus strand of PVJI01002181.1, from coordinate 75,257 downwards.
ATGGAGAAAATATATGGGGGTGAGGAACAGAGGAAATGGGAAAACTAATGCGGAAGGGCATGCCCACTAGCCCTGGCAGACAAGGTCTCTAAATTCTCACCTGACAAATTTTTGTCAGTTCTTTGTAGGGCTCGAGTAAGGTAAGTGACTCATATTTCTGTTGCACATGTTTATCTTTAGCTACAAATGTGAAAGATGGGCAAGTTCCCCAATCAGAAATTAGGGCACAGATACAATGAAAACTGTATCTGTTGGGACAAGGCAATGGGTTCAATAACTATGTAGAAACTCAATGTATGGCTTTAAAAGGTATTCTAGGCATTGATTAAAACAATTTGGGATAAAATAATGCAAGCTATTAGAATTTTGGCCATTAGCAATGCAAAGTGTTATTTTCAATATACCACCAACCCAAATCAGAACATCAGAAGGTATTTACTTTTCAGCAAAGTTACGTGGGTCCTGCTATCACTGGCAGGTAGAGAAAACTCGTATCTCAGTGTTTGTGGCACATTACGTAAGCACCTATCATCATCTAAGGCTCCACAACTATTTGTATTCTACATTTCAAGTAATTGTCAAATGTCTTGTCAAGCGGTATGGTGGCGGTGCCAGAACAAGCACTGACGGGGCAAGAATGAAATCAAAAGCTCCCTGTGCTGACCTTTTGTCCCAAGTGACATTGATAAATATCACCCACATGGAAATCCTAGAACCGGTACATGAGTGAACAGATCACATGGGATCTTAGGTGGAACTCCTCTCCACGGAAAATAAAAAAGTGATATAGTGAAGGTCTGACAGTCTTTGCTTTAAAAATCAAAAGATGAAAAAGAACAAAAATTGTTACTTTAATTGATATAGTTATAAAAATGGTATTTTGAAAATGTGAGTATCTTCTGGGGTATACAAATACCAATACTTCTCTGGCATGATTGCACCCTTGTTCATTAGGCACGCCTTGCTGAAGGCCCCTTCTAAGCTTACTGTCTTTAAATGAAATACAAAGGGGAGTCCACCGCCAGTTAGCGGCTGACTTGGGATCAACTTAATGGTGCAGGGGATGAAAGAGCAAGGATTATTACACTCATGTCTCTGAGGGTCCCCTTGTATCCTAACAAATATTCTGATCTGTACAAACAGACAGACTGCTTTCTGAGCCGGAAAGTCCAGAATTTAGCTCAAATGCAAAGCTGGAAAACCCCAGAAACCACCACAGAACATCACTTTGCTATCACCTTCCTCTGTGCTGACGCTAAGAAAAATCTTAGGCATTTTTTACTTTCTTTGTTTCAACATAAAGATTCATAGTTTCATCCTTACCTGCTAAAGAGTCTTTTAAGTAAATCGCAAACAAGAATGTCCATGACATCTCATAACGCCATCACTAGTAAGCTCCAACCAGATGGTGACAGTAGCCAAAACAAACAATAAAAAATGCGAAGCATTTGGAATTCTGATCACAGGTGCAAAAATGGTTTTCATGTCAAAGAATAATAAATAGTGTCTGCTGAATGGACTGTTTGAAATTATGACAACATATGCTTTTACTAAGGCAGGAAGAAAGGATATTAAATTTTAATTATAAAAACATACAAGTCTTTAGAATCAATTTAGTGAACTCTCAATTGTATCTTAGTCAAATTAATTAATTTATAGTAGTATCTCCCATTCTTCTGAGAATACTGAGGCCCAATTAATTTCCTATCTTCTGCTATGCATCATCAGAGAGCCTGGGAGGTTAGTTCCAAAAACATATGCAATATTATATCATGGGAAGAGCTGCCCTGAGCATAAAGTTAATGAGATGAGCTTGTATATCATGATAAGGGTGGTATCATTTTCTTCCTCCTTCCTTCAGAATGTTCAGAAACACATCATGGTTGACTGAAGTTCACCTAGAGCAACCATTTCCAAACTGTCCCACTTGGACCCCAAAGGTTTCCTCAGAGGTCATGCCCCATGGACTTCTAATAATGGTAGGAAGGTTTCTCCTGTCCTATCCCTTACATCAACCAGAATCATACTAGTTTTGTCTATTTTATTTACTGGGGTATACATATAATTCTGTTCACTAAATGAACCCACACTGAAAACCACTAAGAGCAACAGCAAAAGAAACACATGCACACTAGGAATTCCAACCCTAATTCCACAAGGGACCTGAGTTCAAAATCAAGGCTGACTAAAGGGCAGCCCTGCCACATCCTTGCAATCTGTCTACTCCTGGAAGTGACCCACTTACACTTTCATTTGCAACACCACAACATCAAGCAACATTAGGAAGCATAAAATAATATGGCTCAATCAACCATGGATTTCTTAATTAAGCCACATAATCTAGCCAATCAAATGAGAGCATAAAACCCTGGAATCGGTCTGAATTCAGAACGAGATAGTCATGCATGTGCACCCCACAAGTGACCTGGACAGTCAGACACCAGCACTGAGGCCTTTCAAAATGCAACAAAACTGCCTAACACTCTTTACTATGAGAGAAAAGCATTTCCAATTTAAGGCCACCCTATCAATTATCATTCTAGTGCTTTAGAACAATGTGCAAGACCAATGTTTAAATACTAAAATGAACCTTCTCCAATAGTGCTCATAGTCCGTACCAAAATTACTCAGTGAGAACTTGGGACAGAAATGACAAGGCCCCAGCAGCAGCAGCAGGGAAAAGAGGCCAAGCCGTTCTGTGTGGAGCCCTGCCCGCCCCCACCAGCAGTGCCCTCTGCACCAAGGAGGCCTTTCCAATAAGCCGATGAAACCTCAGTCTACTCAGGGATGGGCGGGACTGGGGGTGGCCAACCCTGTCAGATGCAGGGCTCTGGTCCTTCCCAGAAGGCCTAGGGGTTAACCAAGATGGCAATTCCAGGTCAAGGACACTGAAGTCAAGATTCAAATACCAAAGAGAAGCAGGAATGCAGGAATCGAGGTCAGGTTACAGCCGGTGATCGGAAACACTCAAATCAACGCAACAGGAGAGTTGGAAGAGAAAAAACACTGAGTGTTGAAGAAACAAGACAAGTTAGGCAGATCACCAAGAAAGGGAAAATACCTGAAACCCTTCAATACAGGGTCACATCACTAATTCAGTCTGGCCTGAGCACCTAACTTCAAACAGCTAATTTGTTTTTCTGGTTAACCCAGATTACTCTGCAAGTAGAAGACTAAAAGCTCATCACAATGATCAATGCTTACAACCTTAACATAACACCTTGCTATCCCCACCTACAGGGCCATTCTCCAATGAGATGACAGTTTTATTCCAGCATTAACCCTCCAGTAACAACTCCACTGCCTTCCATCTTTAGCGAGAGCAATTTAATTCCCTTATGTTGCCCCTCATTTTCATTCTTTTCTACTCTACCCTGTTCTTTTCCCTCAGAGCCCAAAGACAGGAACAGGGCATGCATACCTTCAAGAAATCAGTCTGGACATGAGTCTGCTGAAGACAACAGGGAAGCTGGCAGTCTAGGCAAACCAGACTGACTCTGCAGGCAGGGTCGGGGGGACACATGGTCGGAACTCGAAGGTGCAGATCATTCCTCTCCGTGCTGGCAATGTCTCTGTCACTCCACTCACTTCCAACCCATGGGCCTGCACTGTGGCACCTCAGCTACTCTCTCTTAACTCCTGTGTCCCTGGATTTACTATGACATTTTCATTCTGATCATCTGTGGACCTATCTCTCCTGCATGTTTCTAATCCTAGGTCAAAAACCCAATGCTGACTGCTTCTTCAAAGGTTTGTTCTGTATCTGGGGCTTTTTTTTTCTTTATGATTAGCCCTGCCCGTGGGCTAACCAGCCACCCAGGCACCTACTTTACTTAGAGGACAGTCACTGTACATGTCTAATGCTTTCACTCGGTGGTTACCCCACTATCATGCAAAGTGGGCACTGCATGCTATTTGCAGAGGATGCTGACCAAAGTCTGAGGTACCCAGCCAGAGTTGAAGGCTGTCCTTCCTCAGCTTTGGAAGACCCTGGGGAAAAAATGACTTTGCCCTCAGCAGCCCTATGACTCTGTCGTTCAGGCAGAGTTAGACAAACTGGTAATCCTGCTACCACTCATACATGAGTAAGGTCCATTTCCTCAGGGCTGTACAATTAAAACTTAAGAGTCAAAACTTTCCACATCTCTGGTCCTAACACAGAACCTCACTGGCAACTTAAGGACTGTCCTCAGGCCAAAGGTCAAAAAATTATTTTAATTATAACTCTTACAATGTTATGTTACTGAATCTGATATACTATATCTTAACTGATTTTCAAATTAACTCTTGGAGATAATTATTTCTGGTAACTAAGAAGTCATCTTTTCAAACATTTCTTCTATTTGGTAAAATATACTTGGGGAAGGGTTCCATCTAAACTAAAAATTAGAAATAATAATTATTTAAATGTCAGACTAATACACGGTTCCCTTCTGTACAAATACTGCAAGTAAATCTTAAGGATAATTCAGGATAAGCTTAATATCTAATACAGTAACTCTTCTATAGTCCCAAAGTGCGTATTAAACACTAGTATAGCACTACTTCAAGTGTATTTCCCATTTCACTAACAGCAACAGAAAACTTACAGGACTGCGGACCATTGTCCCATAGTCCATTCAATCTCTACAGTGCTAATTTCAGAGCTAAACACAGTGGGTGCTCAATAATTCACTTTCTACATGTATACTGTCAAATCGAACTCCTTAATTACACATTGCTTCTACGTACTTGTCCTTGTCAATCTGGTTTGTGTGCCTAAATAATGAGGGAACTAACTATCGTCAGCGTGATGAAAGGCTAAGCTTTTTCAAAGAGACCAGCAATAAATACATTTTAAAATTTATAGTAGATGGCACATATCAGTCATCAAATTGGTATCAGTATCAAGCACATCCCTTCAATACACTGATTAATATGTCATATTACCACCCTCCTCATGCTAAACTACCATGCTTGCTCAGGAATGCAAGGTGATAAAGGTAGACAGTATCAGGTAGGTATAAACGTGACTATTACAAATCTGTAGGTCCCAAGATGATCTCAGAAGTATTTCTGAAGAGCTGAGATTTTTCATAGCATTGCAACACAGGCTCTCAAAATAAGGTCAAATTACAAACGGCAGACAACAATTTCTATTTTCACTTCCAAATTCCTCAAAAACTTGAAAAAACATTATATAATTCCAAATGTTATCAAATTAAGAAAAACTTTTTTAATGTCAAGATGAAGTACCTTCTTTATTTACCCATAAAACCTATTAATCATGGCTAATTCAGATTACTAAAACAGATTACAATGTTGATTAATACAGTAAAGTACACACAGCACAAACTGAAAAAAGCAGAACATAATTACTTAAAAGTACTTTCCCTAGCACTGGGGGAAAAAGTTAGAACTTCAGTTATGTAGGACAGATTTTCCTTAAGACCCAGCTGAGTAAGAGTGTCGTGAACAGATGATGCAGGGTGATGTAACGCGCATCCAGGAGAGTCTAAATAAAATGACTCTGTACTTACACAGCAGTGGCACAAAATGAAAACAGAAATGATTCACATTCTAATAAAAACATTTTACTTCAACACATATTCCAGAGCAAAGGTCTTAGCATCTTTATCTTTAGAAGTCTATGGGTTATATGCAAAATTTCATACATGTATTTATCTTCCTAAGAAAAATGTCATAGTTCTCATCACATTGTAAAAGAATATGTCCAAAAACAAGATTAAGAATCCATACAAAGAATCAAATTTTCCCACGATTAATTTCTCATTAATTTCATATGACCCAAGAAAGAGAAATGCTCAACAATGAAGGAAACTAAATAGTAACATTTTGTTCACAATAAACTTCAACACAGGTAGTCTTTTATATTATATAATATGAATCCACTCCCCAAAATCAAGTAAGAAACTGAGGCTCCTTTGAGAAAATCTCAAAATAGGGGATTAACTGGAAGATGGTTATAGATTGTCTGCAAACCCATTCTCAATTCTCAAGTGCAAACTGGGACATTATTTATCGCTCTAAGAATTTTAAGTTCAGTAACAGTATCCAAACCTCTTTTTCTTTTTCTCCTTAAATTGCCCCTCACCCCGATTGTTAATTTTCCTAAAATATTTTACACAGAGCAAATATTCATTAAACATCTGAACAAATTACAATTACTGGGGCCTATTAAGAGTTGGATGGAAACCATCAGTTCATCACAGGTACCAGCATAAGCCTGCCAGGTACAGTCTGTGGGTCAATCTCCGTATCTGGCCATTCTTGATTTTTGTTTTTAAATGAACACGTCAAATGGCATGACACTCACAGTAAGGACAGAATGTGACGCATTATCACAAGGTATGCATTTCAGTACAACTTTCCAACCAGGGAACAGGGCAGCACTGAGTGGAGATGAAATAAACAAACAGAAGCCGAGCCGGTCAGGACCGAGTAAGGTTGAGGTTAGTGGCAACAGCATGTGCGTGGTTTCCAGGAAACCTTCAGTGAGACTGCTGTTAGCCCTAGCCCCGCACCCTGCCCAACCCAGTGCGCTGCCTCTTCTTCCAGCTCCCGCCTGGCTCAGTGCAGCACTGCCCTGCTCCCAGGGGTGCAGCCGCCTGGCCTGAACTCACCTTGGCAGTGGAAGGGCCTGAAGTATAAAATGTGTTAATGCATCATGCCAAAAGTGCAGTGAAAGTGCATACTTCATACACTTATGGTTCCAGAGAGAAAACGTGCCACCAGTAAGACAATCTCTACACAAAACATCCACAAAGAACTTGGAGAAACAGTTGTATAAACACCCATATTTACCACAAAAGAAAGAACAGATCAATAGTAGTATTACCACACTAAGAAATGGCACCTAATGGATTAAAGTACCAAAAATAATTATGGGCTTCACCTACTTTAACTGCCATTATTTGTCCACTTGGTTTATGGACCATTTTGTTGACAGAACCATAAGCTCCTCGTCCAATTTCTCCAAGGTCTTTCAAGTCCTCTGCAGTGAAATCCCAGTGCTGCTCAGGGGAGATCTTCAGTTTTCCTGACGACTCAATGCTGTGTGTTCTCAGTCTCTCTCTGTTAAAACATTAGGAAGCAATTTCCACATTTTAAATAGGTTTTGAATTTTTTATTTTAGCTAGCAGTAGTTAACGTGCAGGAAACTGGTTTTCTCATAATTTGATAAAACAGTCTGACTTCCAGATCTGGGGAGTTATTTATTTATATCAACTTGGTTTTTTGCACACTGACTTAAAAAAGGCCTAAATTTAGGTAATGGATAAACGTAGCTTTAATGGGATTCATCGAATCGATTTTCATTTATTGAAGAAACTAATTCTACAAAGCAGTTTTGATTTCCAAATACAAGATCTTTTTCAACATTGCCAATTGCATTTTCAAATGTGGAATCCTAGGAGCTATAAACCCCATTTCCAGAAAGCTCCTCTCCAACCTTACCCAACACTATTCCAGGTGCTCACTCCCTAGCACAGCTGTTCACAAACGTTGCTGCACTCTAGAATCACCTGCAGAGATCATTTAAATCCCACAGCAATCAAATCGGAATATCTAGGGACAAAAGGCAGAAAATAGTATATATTTAAGGATCCCCAGGTGATTCTGGCAAAATCTGTGGGACCCGGAACCTCAGTGCACTGCCCTGTTCATATGAATGCCATGCCGAGGTAGGGGGAAATAGGAGAATGAATAGTCAGCTGGCTCTAAGAAGAAGACTGTCCCATGTTTTTCAAATTTGAAACTTTTAGCCCTTGTTCAATAGATAGAGCAATGGGGTGAAAACAGATGGTTTATGGAAAAATGCGCTCACTCATTACAGATTTTCACCAAATATAACTATCATCTCCCAAATTCCAACTGAGATCAACATATTAACTTCCAACCATACTTTGTAAAAGAGCAAATCTAAAGAAAAATTTAAAATCAACATCCTATCTCTCTGTTTTTCTCTCTCTCATACTCACACACACACAGTGTTGGAATAAATTGTATCAAATGAGAGTGAAATATCATAAAGAAAAACATTCCACTGACTATCATCCACAGTTTTTCAACTGCATATTAAATGATTGGGCTCTTTTTAAAAACCTGGTCTGGTGATACAAACAAAAGTTTATGTGACGGTTCTTTACCTTTCTTCCAAAATTTGTGAATGTTTCTCACATATTTTTGGTTTTTGTAGCTATACTTAAAGTTCTCAAAATATTTGTATTTTAAAAGTGCTTCCCCAGAACAGCCATGCATACCAGTATTAATAATAACCAAGATTTGGTCAAAAGGTACAAACTTCCAGTTATAAAATAAGGAAGTCCTGGGGATGTAATGTACAACATGGTGACTATAGTTAATAATACAGTACTCACATTGTGCAACTGAAAGTGGCTGAGAATGGAGATCTTTAAAGTTTCCATCACACACAAATGTGTAGCTATATGTGCTGATGGCCGTTAACTATGATTACCGTGGTGATAATTTCACAATATACAGAAATATTTAGTCATTAAGTTGTACACCTGAAATAAATATGATGTTGTCAACTATACCACACACACACACACACACACACACAAAATAATACCTCTTCCAGGTGAAAAAATAAAAATAGCCAAAATTCAAGATTACAATTCAAAGATTAATACACTTTGTCTAAATAACAACTTAGTGAACTAGTATTCCAAATGCCAGATTGTCAAATCATAATATTAATATCATAATACCAGTTTTCATTCATACAGGTTCTTTCCACTTTATACAATATTTTCACCAATGTTACTTACACACTAGAACCTAGAGTCACGGAAGCCCAGAAATCAGTGGCTTTTGAAGATGGAAATCAAGCCCAGTGACTAATTTTCTCAGTAATCTTTTTCATGAAGCAGACAAATTAAGCCAGGAAATATTCTGACATAAAGAAGTTCCACACGCAATGATTACTGTTCTATGAGTAGTGGCAAGTAAACACCATCTCTATGAAATACACAGTACAAGCCTACCACTGAGGGAGCAGAACAGAGGTAATAAAATTAGGTGTAAATTGGAAGCAACATTTTTTAAGTCTCCACTAATTCAAGGCTGTAGCAGAGAGGCTATAAGAGGGTCCCGTGACCCCCACTTCCTCGGTGTGCGCATCTTTGCCTAAGCTCCTCTCTGAGTACAGACAGGACCTGTAACTTGCTTCTAACCAATAAAATATGGCGAAGGCTATCCCTCTCATGATCCCATTGTGTTAGAGCTTCTACTGCTGGCATTCCTAAGACAGCAAACAAATATATCATTACTACATAAAAAAGACAGAACAGCAGCAGCTATAGTATATCTATTAAAGATCAAGTTTTAGAATTATGGAATATCTTGGCTGATAGTTTAGCTTACGATATGGCCTGCTGTATATGGTTTCTTGAGAAGGTCCTTTCTTTTCTTTTTTCAAGGTGAAGAGATTGACAACTAAGGGATGCAGGTTACCTACTTGGACTAATGAAAATGGTCAAAACTTGAGCAGGGTTAACAGATGCACAACTCTAAACTAAAAGCAACTGAAATTTACAGTTTAAAAGGGTGAGTTGTATGGTATATGAATTACATCTCAATAAAGCTGCTAAAAATAAAAGATGAATAGGAGAATGTGATTACTACTCAGAGTTCCTTCCATCTTTTCATTTAGATAGGAGAAGAGTTATGAACACCACAGAAAAATATGCTGTGGATGTCACCAAGGCACATTCAGAGAGCCTTCAATAATACTGGCCTGGTGATCTTTTTGGTGATACTGAGTCAATTTTACAGCCATTGGTTTAAAATGTCAGTCCAACCATGATGCTAGTCCTTCAGAGAACAGCTGTGCGCAGATAGACACAGTGCTCTAAGGACTAGCTACCAACATTAGATACCAACAATAAGGATTAAACTCTGGGGAAAAAAATCAATCAACTTTATTAATTTGAATCAAATTTGAAAAAACAATTCATATACATAGAGTATCTTACCACCAGATTCACTGTTACTAGACTCGGTGTATATGCCATGGGTTAATATCTTCAGGTTCCTTTTCAAAGACTACCTGTCCTGACTTTATAAAGGGATGACATAAAAGTGAATGGAATATATCAAAGATTTGAGGGGTTACCTCTCCCAAGTGCTTAAGGGAACACCTATTCTTCCATACCTCATCTTCCCATGGAGAGGAATCTAGTCTCATCTGAGCCCTTTACTGATTGATCAGTGAATATGGAGGAAGAAATGAACACACTCAGTTCAACTCTTCTCTTTCAAAGCTAGCTAGACTACAGAGAGGGTGTGTATGGCTGTCTCTCTAAGAGAGACTCACAGGGTGGGTAAGTCCACTTACTCAAGAGCAGAGGGAGTCAGCTAACTATTTTGCCCTCATATGTTAGAGCTACAATTCTGTCTGGCTCTTGGATCTCTCTCGATTGGTTCCAAACACAAATTGAAAGGAGGCTTCTTCATTATTTACTAGACTTCCATATAACCAAGGTCCATAAATTTTTTTAAAAGTTTTACCAAGTACTAGAAAGTAATAAAACTAAATGCAATTATGCAATTCCTAGGGTTCAAAGAGAAAAAAATACTTTCAACGTGACCTAAGATCTTCCAGGCTCCAAGAGTTTCAGAGCTATGTGACAGACCCCGTAACTGGTTCCCTGCTGCCCCCTTGTAGAAGTGCACTGAAACTGAGTTATACCTGTAGCTTTAAGGTCCTGGTGAACTTTTTCCAAAAGTGGTTCACGAGGGATCTCTCTCAAGGGCAGCAGGGATCATGTGCAGCCTACTAATTGTAATTTCTGTCCTAAGACACAATATCTGTCCTAAACTACATACGAGTCCTAGAGGGTAAAAAGATATGAACAGTAGAAAATATACTCGTTGAGAAGATAGGGGAAAAGTAAAAACCAGCAGCAATCATAACTTGCCCTTATCTGCTGACAGCTATTTACCTACAGTTGTACTTCCCCAACTTCTCTTTGGGTTATCGCTTTCTGAAGAATTGGAACTGTATTTTATCAGAAATAATTCCTAAATATCCCTCAGGTTTCTTTCCATAATTTCCTATGCATAATTTCACACAGGTTAACCTTAGCTGCCTTCAGTGAATATTCTGTAGGGCTCCAACCCCAAGCCCTTGGTTATCACCCCTGTGGCAACTGCTATCAAATATCCGAGCTCCTCTTCTTTTCCCTAGGATCTTCTTGTATTGGGGCAGCAACACACCCAACTGCTACCCTTCCCAACTGCTAGACTGAATTGTGCCAAAGTCCTGTGAAAGCCCTAACCCCCATGTGACTACTGAAGACAGGGCCTGTAGGAGGTAACTAAGATAAAATGAGGTCCTAAGGTTGAAGCCCGGATCTGATAAGACCCAGGTCCTTATAAGAAGAGACACAGAGAGCCGCTCTAACAGGAAAGCCTCTCCCCCACCCTCACCTGCACAAAGAGGTCAGGTGAGCACCAAGTGAGATGGCTACCACGCATAAGCCAAGAGAAGAAACCTCAGAATAAAACCTACTTTGTCAGCACCTTAATCCTCCCAGCCTCCAAAACTGTGAGAAATAAATTTCTGCCCGGTCTGCGGCATTTTGTTATGGCAACCCGAGCAGACTAAGATGCCAAAATTCACTACAGTTAGAGGCGGTAATACGAATGTAATACTGAAAAGGAGCTGACTTGGCTAGAAGAAAGGTCTTTTTATCCTTTTCCCCTTTCTCCTTGTTGCCTGATGACTGGAATTCCAGCCACCCTTGAGGCCCTTGAGAATGGAAACCATTTACTGAGAATAAAGGAGCAGAAAACTAAAGAACTGTATTTATTTGTTTACTTATTTATTTTTTATTTGAGAAAGAGAGGAAGGGGGAGAGAGAAAGAGACAGAGGGAAGGAGGGAGGGAGAGAAAAAGAGAGGGAAGGAGAGGGGAGACAGGTAGAGACAGGGAGGGATGGAGGGAGCTTCCTCCTAAAAGTTTTTATCTGCTCACTAAAGGCAGGGATCTTAAGGGAGGCCCCAGGGGAGTATCTCAATAGAATATGCATCAGCTGTCCAGGTGAGTCCTTTCAGAGTCATTGGTCAGTGCTGGGGGGTGGGGGTCTTTAGTTACCACAACTGGTCCTGATGGTCCTGATGTCAGCCATGGTGTAGCCCCACCTGGACTTACTGCTTTTCTGGGCCTGGAGCTGAAACACAACTGCAGCCTAGATTTATCTCTAGTTTTCCCACAACTCTGTCTCTGTGGTCAACAGACCTGAGGCTTTGTTCCTAAGATTATTTGATGTGGGTCAGAACCTCACTGTCTTAAGGGCTTAATGCTTAAGGAAGTGGTCATTCAAGGGCCTATATGGGAGTCAGATGAGGCTATTCTCCAGCCTCCTTGTTCTTTCTCAAAAAAAGAGGAACGGGGGTGGGGGAGTGGGGAGAGATAGACATGGATGCTATAGGCATCCCAAAACACTGAAATGTGTTGAAAAATGCAACAAGCAAGATTTTATGCAACAAGCAAGATTATAGGTAGCACACTTAATATACAGCTTGAGTCCATACAATGCAGGCCTTAAAGTACAATTCAATGTACAAAAATTATTTTTTGAAATCAGGGAATTATCTTGTTACCTGAAAATTATTATTTTTTATTCTGTTTGCACTGAAGTCCTTCCTGAGCACTTTCTTTGATAACTGATCTTCTGGATAGAACTGATCAATTTGTCCATTTACTGTTTAACATTGAATCATTGCTAGAGTGCTTTAATTGTTGTCCTTCCATTGACCCAGACTAATCCATAAATTTCTGAAATCCAACAGATTCCAAAAACACCAGAGAACATGATGTTCTAGAACATTAATCGACTGGGCACTGAGAAAAGCTTTATTTCTTTCTAATGTGTCTAATAAAGCTACCTGGGGCTTTGTATATAGGTGGGTGCACTTGTTTTTTTTTAAAGAAATACAGAGGCAAAGCCAAGGTTACCTGGGATAGCTTGTGTCCCACCCTCCACCACCACCCCTACCCCAACTAAATGTATCATTTTGCTGTGCAAATTCAGCAGCAGGGCAAACACTTGAACCTCCTTTTACAACCAGATTACCCAATCCTAAATCCCTCTTAAAGCTACACAGGTAGAAGATAAATTTTTAAAAAATCAATCACAATCCAGAGAAAATCACTACTTAACAATTTCGTATATCCTTTGTATCTTTCTGTATTGTGTGTATAGGCTATGAAATGATGTATCACACCTATTGCTTGTAGACGTCACTTAATATATATGTGACATCGTACCCATCCCCACGTGGCCCACACTGTTACTGTAACACTGCACAGCGAGCCTGCACTCATTTAGCAGCACCCGCAGCAAGAGTGCCCACAGTTCCCATTCAGTAACACCCTTTCCCTACATGCCAACCTGACAGGTGACTAGTGTTAGATCACTGTTTTAAGTTGCATTTTGATTTATTACTCTTACATATTTGGTAAACAAATGTTTCTTCTTTTGTTTACTGCCTGAGATAACACCCTGGGCTCTTCTCTTCCCAGGCTTTGGTTTGCAGTTGCTGCTACTGCTAACAAGTTCTGTAACTATTAACATATCTATCAACCCTTTGTCCTCCATTGCAAATATTTCCCCAGAGTGCTGTTACTTTCCCATTGTACTTAAGGAGTACTTAAGGAGTTTGAAAGGTAGAGTACAGGGTAAGAGAGCTGCACAGAGAGAGAACCTCACATCACTGCAGAGGTCCCTCCTGAATCAGCACAGGCCTATCAAGAACCTACACCAGATTGAGGAATGAACCACCCAAAATGATTAGGGGAAAAAATACCCACACTCATCCAATTCCTATTTCTGGCCACTAAAGTGGAAAACTCTGTAGTTCATAGGGAATCTACTAAGTGTTCAGAAGGGTTCAAAGCTAAAAGGACCTGAAAGGATCAAACTATTTCCGGTAACTTAAACAAGAACAGAGCTCAAAAATATTTATAAGAATTGAAAAACATCCAGCACCCAATTTCCAGCATGCAATCTAAGATCACCAAGTATGTAAAAAAGCAAGAGAATATGATTCATAATAACAGAAAAATAAAACAATTTAAACTGACCCAGAAATGACTGAGATGCCAGAATTAGTAGACAAGGACAACAAAACAGTGTTAATTACTGTATTCTGTACATTCAACAAACTAAAGAATAAAGAGAGTATGTTCAAAAGACGTGAAATACATAAAAAAGAACCAAATCAAACATCCAGATGTAAAAACTACAACGGATGGGGCAGGTGGAAATTTCTGGGGATGATGGACAGATTCACTTTCTTGCCAGTAGTGATGGTGTCATGGGTATAAACACATCAAAACTTACTAAACTGTATACTTTATATGTGCAGTTTATACTAGTCAATTAGACCTCAATAAGACTGTTTTGAGATAAGATTGCCCTTCAGCCCTTCTTCCGTCTGAAAGGGATTTGCCTGTCATATATCTACAGTTCAATGCATGTCTCTAGTTTGAGAAGCCCAGGACTCAGTGTACTACAATGAGAGCACCCACTGCTCCAATGGCAAATTCTCCTATCCTCAGTCCCCTTGTTCGCTAACACTGTAGTCTTGACTGACAGTAGCAAATACAAAAACACAATTCTCAGTGTGTATTGCTTTTACAGTCCTTCTCTACAACATTACTCAGAATGACTACAATTCCCAGATAGAGTGTGTCTACATCCATTTCGCCTCCGTCTTCCCACCCAAGCCACCCCCGTTTATTTTTGGGTAGTTACCAGCAAGGAAGGAGGGCATGAAGGGCCCCCCACCCGTTTATTTGGGGTAATTACCAGCAACGAAGGAGGCATGAAGGGGTCCCCCCACCCCCGTTTATTTGGGGTAGTTACCAGCAAGGGAGGAGGGCATGAAGGGGCGAAGATGCCCTGCCTCTGACACCGGTGGCTCAGAAAAGGCCGCCTTTCTTTAGGTCTCTCTGCAGGGAGGCTGTTAAAGAAACCCTAGGTGATTTTTTTCTTTATTCTGGCTATTATTTTATTAGAGATCCTATAGATTTTAGCACTAAGTTGTCTTAATTTTCAGTGGTTCATATTGTTGTCTTTGTTCTTAACAAATTTTAGCAGGAACTTCTACTGGTATATAATTTTTGTACCACAAATCTGAAATTGCTTTCACAAGGTCAGAACTTTACTTCTTGAGCTAAGTAAGAACCAAGAGTCTTAAGTACATTTTATTCATAATCTGTAGCTAATTTTTAATATCACTATTATGTGAACTGTCTTTTAAACACATAACTACGAAAGAACTACATTCTGAAGCTTACTTTTATTATTTCTAGGGGGGAATTTATCCCAACAAGTCAATGAGGAAAATAGATTTTGAAGAAATAATTTGTATTAACAGACGCATTCAGGAACACTTGTACTTAATATACAGGGTAGGCAAAAACAGGTTTATAGTTTTATGAGAAACAGTTTATTCTTGTATTATTATTTATTAATTACTGTAGTATTTTCCATAAGAACAACTGTAAACATACTTTTGCCCCACTGTGTGTAATATACATACTGGAAATCTATGGTATTTTTGAACCCCTTACAGTGCTTAAATTTTAGCTTGTACAAACTATAATCAACCAGCCTAATGTAATTGCAATCTATGCTTTAAACTTTATCTCATTTTATTTCCTTGTGTATACTCCAGATTTCTGCCAACAGACAAATAAAAAGTTAAAGTCTACTTGCAGTTGAATTTGAATCTTTCTGGGAAGTTATTTAAGCTTAAGCATGCATTTCAACATGAAAGGCACAGAATGCACAAAACACTTCGCTCAAGAAAACACTCATTCCTGTGACTTCCTAACTTCTCAGTTTGGTGTTGGGGATACACAGTTCCAGACTAAGAGAATTTGTTTAGAAAGGAAACAGACTTCATCCAGTTCTGTCTTTTAGCAAACTCTGCCTGAGAATCCTGGATTTGGTTTAGTGTTCCTCTTCTAAACCCACCTACACTGAAATCAAGAAACACCAATCTACAGTCCTCTACAGTCCCAATAACTTCTTTTTAAGTATATTATGCTAGTCTGATACCACTGATATCCTAAGTTGAGTCCACTTCTTACCACTTTAGCTGAATTCTTCAGGTTTCACTTTAAGGTGCACAGGTGAGGATACAGGCCTTAAGCAAGGATTCCTCAAATTACAGAATGAGGAGGGTTTTCCCTACAGATCCAGCAACCACACTGTAATCACATTATCTACCACCTGAGTCTTCGACATAGGCATGTATCACTTCTTAAACATTTCCAAATATACCCAAATAAGCTAAAAGAAACTTCCGAGGGATGCAAAGGTACCTACCCCAGTTACTAAGGCTTACAAATGCACTCCAGTGACGAGAGGACCACGGCACAGCCCTCTCCCTGCGCACTCCCACAACGACGCGAAGGCTCTGGAACCGCAGCCAAGTCTCAAATGCACCGCTCTACACACCACTGTATACATTCTAAATACACTGCCGCTCCTCCATTCATTTATGAAATCTACTTATTTTGAATCACATAACTATACATATATCTACTGGGTTGGCCAAAAAGTCCATTTAGTTTTTTCCGTAAAATAAAAGACACATTCTTCATTTTCACCAATTACTGTATTGACTTGGATATTTAGAGCATGTGGTATCTCCTGCTATTGGCTTCTAGTGGGTGGAGGGCAGAGGTGCTACTGAACATCTTCCAGTGCATAAGACGGCTCCACAACAAAGAATTATTTGGCCAAAATGTCAATAGTACCAAGAAACTTCACAAACCACTTCTGACACGTTCACTCAGTCATAGCACCTTCTCCATACACTGCCCAAATCTTTTTTGTGTTTCAATTGCATTTTTATGTTTCCTGAAATAATAAAGCATAATACATCAAAAATGTTGCATGTTTTCTTCCATCTTCAATGTTAAAATGGCTGCACAAAAATTCACCAATGTTGATACTTTTTTAAAAATGCACACTGATAAGACAGCTGTCACAACACAATCTAACAAAATTGTTTCGAACAAAGTTAAAGACAACTAAGCACTACTAGAGCCATTGTACAGAAAAAACTAAACAAACTTTTTGGCCAACCCAATATTTCCCATTGTCATAATCTAGTTATGAGTCTAATCCCTCAAAACTCTGAGTCTTATTTTGGGGCCAACTAACTTTCACTAAAATTCCAAATCTACTTTGTTGTTTTGGGGGAATGGGCGTTGAGAAGATACTGATAAAGACAGGAAGCACTGCTCTTCATCCTTTTGCTGTGAATTTTTAGTACTTTTTTCCTGTGAATATTGTAGTATTGCCCCTGCCTTATGGCTTGTGTTTGCATTACACAGGCCACTATGCCTGTATCATCCTGTCCTCAAGAAGTGAATTTCATATCCTCCCTAGCAGGTCAACAAATCTGTTGCAGAGAATATAAGGTCTATCTGAAAAGTATCCAGCCAGGTCCTATGAAAAAGAGGCATTTATTGAAGATACAAGATACAAGAAACATTGTACATAAGACAATGATGCTTCAGTCCCCTTCAGAGTGGACACCTTGGGACCTCACACAGTTCTTCCATCAACATCAGCTGCCCTGTCATATTTTCCTGCATCTCATCCACAGTCTGAAATCTCTTCCCTTTCAAAGGTGATTTTAGTTTTGGAAAAGTAAGAAGTTGCAGGGAGCCAAATCTGGGCTGTAGGGGGGCTGAGTTACCTGGGTGCTTTGATGTTTCACCAAAAAACTCCGCACAAGACGTGATGCATGAGCAGGTACATTGTCGTGATGAAGCTGCCAATCACCAGTTGCCCATAGCTATGACCTTCTGAATCATCCAAAGAGTTTCCACAGAGGAATGTTCAAGCTTAACACAAAATCTGAGGCAGATTTGCTCCTGTACTCAGTCACTTAGAATGAGACAGCCACACAGTACACATGCTCACTCAACTGTGCCTACCACCCCCACTGACTAGTATAGTGAAATCATCATTGTTCATGCATGTGCATTCCAGTCCAGTCTCCTTGGCTGCCAGGGTTACATCAGTGTTGCGCAAACTATTCTCATTATATTAACAACAGCTGGACTTTTTCTGGACAGACCTTGTATTCTTAATAGGTTTCCAAAGGAAACTTGCCAGGCGCTAGCCATTCTTAACTAGAATGTAGTCTACAAAGTCAAAACCAAGTCTTCAATACCATATGCAATAGGTTCAATTGCAGCCTCCCTAACAACAGATCAGAAGGTGAGCTTATCTTTACAGATATAATTAGAATAAAAGTCTCAAGAAAAGATCATTGTAGATTAGGGTAGGCTCTAAATACAATGGCATATATCCTACAGGAGACATAAAAGGAGAAGACAGAACACAGAGACGCAGGAGAAAGCCAAAAGAAGTTGGAGGCAGCCATTGGAATTATATTGCCACAACCCAAGGAACATCAGGAGCCACCGCAGCTACTGGAAGAAAGCAAGGGTCCTCCTCTAGAGCCTTTGGAAGAAGCATGGCCCTGCCAACTCACTGATTTCAGATTTCTGGCCTCTAAGAACTGCAAATGAAAAAATTTGTTTTTTTAACCACCATGTCTGTGGTAATTTGTTGGCAGCCCTAGGAATCCAATACACCATCTAAACCACAAGTCAGCAAAGTTTTTCTATAAAGGAACAGATAGTAAATATTTGAGACTTTGCCAGTCATACAGTCTTGGTTGCAACTATGGAAGCAAAAGTGAGTGACTCTGTTCCAATAAAACTGTATTTACAAAAACTTGCAGCTGGCCATATTTGGCTCTTGAGTAGTCATCTAAATGATGTATCATTTAAATGATCTAAATTATATCTATTCATTTTTCATATCTTTTCTCTTTCAAAATTTATAATTATCTCTGGAAGATAAGAAACTTCAACTATCCGCCCAAACCCTACTTTTTCAAAGCCTATTGTTTTACTTCCAGAATTTAATCTCCAGATACATTTCAAGCTTTTTCTTAAAAATCCCCCACAAATCAACAGGGAATGGAATTAGGAGTCTGATAATCCCTTCCTGACTCTATTAGGTAAATATGTATATTAAGGCAGCAGCCAACCTCCTTAACACCGCTCATATCTATGTATCTTTCAGTAAGTAAGAGCTAATCACTTTTCACAGACTTCTTCCTAGACAGGAGAACTTGATTCCTCAAACTTTCCAATGCCTAGTAATTTTCCTTTAATAAACAAATATTTTCTTCTGTGTAGAACCACTGTCCAAAAGAACCCTTTATTTAATTTGAAGGGTGTTTGAAGTGTGTTTTCTCCTATTTTATTATCCCATTCTCGTACTTCATTTATCTTGATCTTGATTTTCTGGAAATGCTGCCACACATACCTTTCTTCCCAAATTATTTCTTCCTTCTTTTCCCCTAAACATCCTTGATTTTATCAAGCCAGGTTATACTCAAATGCCTCACACTGTCATACTCTCAACACCATATAAACAAACCCAGCAATCCCCCGGAAGCAGGAAAACAAACATAACACACACCCTACACACCACTGCAACTTCTGTGTTCTTATGTGTCCATACTGTTAGGATCCCTAGATGAACACCGTTTCATGCATCCTTCTGCAACGCAGCTCTATTAATTTGGAAATTTCCACAGTAAACTCAGTATGCCAGTCACCATGGAAACTGCCTGCTTCCTGGCACTATAACAAAATAAGTATCTTTGCTAGATCTAAGGTAAAGCAAAAGGGAAAAAAACTAAGAAAAGATGTCTAGAAAAATTGCTCAAATACTCCAAATATATAAATTTTCAAATTCTGATATCTATGTTCAGTGAACAGAAGGTATTAATTATACAAACTTGAAGTATATTGAAGTAGTACAGATTTATGAAGTAGGAAGCATTTTTACCACCAAGGAAAGAGTAATATTAGAGAGAATAAGATAAACATTCATGTTTGCATTAGAGAATGTATAGCATATTCTCTAAGAGCTGATAATGTGCCAGCTACACTCAGAGCTTACCAATAGAACAGTATTTCTGGGCTGTGTTAGGAAAGCTGCCCTAAACCAACAACTAACAAGCTGTCAAGATTCTTTCCCTGTCTGAGCTCCAGTCTGCACTGGTGGCTGAAACCTTGTCCCCCAAGTATAGCGCAGGGGTCACCACCAACAAAGCAGCCTTACTAATATACTCTCAGTACATCAGACATAGCTGACCATAATCCCATCCATCTGCCCTTTGAAACAATGCTTGATTCCTATGACATCGCAAACTACTAATTTTCTTCCTACCTGTGAAATGTCTTTCCTACCTTTGCCTGTTGCTCCTCTTCTATCTAAACTCTAAACATCGGATTTCTTCGGGGCTCACCCCTGGATCCAGTTCTCATCAAGATACACTCCCTTCCTAGGCAACGTTATCACCTATATGCTGACAACGCTCAACCTTTAATCTCCCATCTCTATTCTCCCCTTTGGTAGCTAAACTCCTGCTCTTCTACACCCCCTCTTCAGCAGGTGCTCCAGACCCGGGCTCCACATCCCAGTGACAGCAACTGAGCCCATCATCCAATCCAGAATTCTGGAAGTCACTAAGAACACCAGCCCCTCTTTACCAGCCACATTCAAATTAATATCAGTACCTGTCAACGCTCCCTTCAGAATTTCTTTGGAATCTGTCCATTTCCCTCCACCGCCACTGTCATCAACCTATTACCATTCACTGTCACCACTGTTTCAGCTATGCAACTACAACCTTACCAGGACTCCCTGATTCCATTTGCTTCCTTCCAACTACATACTCCGCACAGCAGCCAGAATCATCACTTTAGAACATAAATGAAATCATGCCACTCACCTACATATATAACCCTTCCAGACCTTCCCACAGCACTCTGGGTGTCATCCCACGTCTTCACCTCCAAGGCCGTGCATTACCTGGCCCATAACTACCTCTCCACTTATTTTAAATCCACTTTTCCTTCTCATTTATTCAATCTTTAGTCAAACTGTCATTCATTCAGTTCCATGAAAAGCTGAATCTTTCCCACCTTGATGTCTTGCAACTTCAAATACATGCTATTCCCTCCATTTGGAACACTCTTATCAGTCAGTCTCTTTTCAAATCTGCTAAAAAACCTACACAGGTTTAGAAGCTTTCAATGACTACCTCTCCAACATCTCCACTCTAAATTAGGTTTTTTTTATTCTCATAGCATTTGGTGCTTTTCCTTCAATAGTATATAAAGTAATTATACATAAAACATTTTTTAAAAAATATACAGGGGTGAGTAAAAGTAGATTTACAGTTGTGCGTGTGGAAAATAATACAATAATTAATAAACAATAATAAATGTTCACAGACTCACAACCGTAAACCTTCCTTGGCCCAGCCCCTGTATATTTTGTTGAATCCCTGTGTCTACCTCTAAACATTAACCTTCAGGAAATAGTGATCACATCTCTCTCTTTTTTAACATGAAATACCCTGTGCCTACTATAGTACCTAGTAAAGATTAGGTATTCATTGAATACTTGCTGAATGCATGAAAGAATGTGCATTGAGTTGCTTCAGTTTCTGACAGCTATCAGTTGCTCAGAAAGCTTTGATGCACTGCCTGGACTCTGAGATATCCTTATTCCATTCCCCAAACTTCCCCTTTTTGGTATCCACTCAAACTCCACGATAAGAATGAAGACACCTCTTCTACCTGCCTTCGGCAGCCCCTCTGTCAGAAGAGAGGCTATAGCGGCCACCCGTGTGAGCCTGCAACGCTCTCCGCACCAGCAGTCCTCAACCACTGGCAATTTTGCACCTCAAGGGTCATTTGACCATGTCCGAAGACAATTTTGGTTGCTACAACTGGAGGAGGGTGCTACTGCCATCTAGTGGGTAGAGTCCAGAGATACTGCTAAACATCCTACAATGCATAGGACAGCCCCCTACAACAAAGAATTTTCCAGCCTAAAATATTAATAGTGTCAAGGTTGAGGGGACAGAGTTACTTCCATAGCCTCCTAAAATAGAAGGGTCAAACACTGGTACTCTGTGAAGGATTAAACATTTTTAATTAAAAAAAAATACATTTCACTAGCACAGACATTTTCTTTAAAACTGTTTTTAATTTAAAAATGGAAATGATTAGCTCTGGCTGGTGTGGCTCACTTGGTTGGAGTGTCTCCCATAAACTAAAAGGGTGCGGGCTTGATCCCTGCTCAGGGCACACACTTAGGTTGCAGGTTCAATCCCTGGTTGGGGCTCATACAGAAGGCAACCCATTAATATTTCTCTCTTACATCAATGTTTCTCTCTCTCCCCCTTTCACTCTCTCTCAAATCAATAAACATAGCCTTGGGTGAGGATTTAAAAAAAAGTAGTATGGTAGATTAAATAAAAACTTCTACAACAGCAACATACGTAGTTGACTTTGCCTAGATCCACTGCAGAACTGTAAGCTGACAGATATTCCTTTTCTCAGCAACCCAGTCTAAACAACTTGCCACCGTTACGTTTCTTTTTCTCTTAGGAGGAAGAAAAAGAGATTTTTCCCATGAGAGAAGAAAAGACCTCCTGATACTGACATTTTGGAATCCCCCAAAGGAAAAGAATGAGGCACCTCTCCTCTTCACCTCACTATGACTTCCACCAGTCAAATCACAAAGTTTCCAATTAGCTTTTTGTTGACTCATTTTGTGTGTGTGTGCAAAAGACAGAGAGAGAACACCAAGGAGCAAGCAAACACAAGAACAAAAAAGTGAAAATGCCATACGTACAAGTGGAAGGGGAAAAAATGTTAAGAAAAATAAAGACTCAAACTAAGAAGTACAAAACCTGAAAGTGCCATTCCAGGAGCAGAGCAGAAAAATCAAAAGTCTAAGTAAATAAATAAATCACTTATCCTAGAATGAAAGACAGTAGTTTCTAAATTGAAAGATTCTACTAAGAATTCAGTATAAGAAAAAAATACAGGAAAAAGAAAGAAGATAAAAGAAAAGGAAAATAAAAGCAAACAGATACAGCGAGATTTCAGACGCCGGGGAAAAAGACAAAACCCTACAATCACATGTGCACACACAACCCCCTCAAGAACAGGTCACATTACAAAGTGCGTAAGTCACATGGTATATAACTTTTTAAGAGGAACCCTCAAAACACTGGAGCAATAATACCTTCAAAACTCTGAAGAAAAATTTATTTTCAAGAACTTTACAGCCAATAAAACTATTGATCTATTAAGAGGGTGGATAAAGGCATTTTCAGACATGCAAAGATCCAAAAACCTTACTGAGAAAAAAATACATCTCAGAAGACCAGTAGAAGATATACTCCCCCAAAATGTGCTGGAAAACTGAAAAAACAAACAAACAAACAAAAAAACAACATGAAATCCCAGAAGCAGGGAATCAAAATCAAGAGAGTTCATATAGGCATTCACAAAACAGCAGCAGCAGCAATGAAGCCGGCCTAACAGTACAACTACCCCAGACTACAGTAGTACAGATGCAGAAACAACTCCAGAAACAAAACAAAACAAAAAATACTGATTGCATAATGTAGTAATTATGCTGAGAGAAGATTTACATGGAACCATTAAATGAGACAACTACTGACTCTGGGGAAAACAAATTTGCTCAAGAACAGTAATATAATCATACTTTGACTCGTTTGCAAACGATAATTTTAAAAAAAAAACCCTGAAAAGATATGATGTTTCCTTTAAATAATATAATTCCTTATTAATAGATACAAGTTTCTAGAAACAGGCCTGCATCAAAGGCAAAAGACTTCTATAATATTCTGAACTAAATCAAAACTTAAAAACTTGCTGTCTGATTAGAAATGGATGGAAACCTCATCAAAGGCAAAGAAACCAGCAATTTCTTTAAAGAGCAGAACTTTGTGGGACCACAGGTTAAAGCAACAGGGGTAACTTTTAAATGTCCGCCTAAGTCTCTGATTAAAAAACACATATGATTTAAAACACCAAAATTTAATTCACTTTTAGTAGACAAGCAACTCAATAGCGCCTATCATTAATTTGTTTAAATAAACATCCCAGAATTAACCTTCAGTACCAGAGCCATCAACCTCAGCTTGAGGAGAATTACACTAGAGAATCCCTAAAATGCGGAGTCACTAGACAATCAGCTTACCCACATCCTCTGCTGAAAATGCTTCCTGCAGTGAGCTCTCACCTAAGGGGACACACCACAACTGCCAGGTGCACTGAGGTAGACTGTGGGACTGAGGACAAGTTCAATGCCTCTGACCTTTAAGGAGTATAGTATGCAAGCTTTGAAAGAGCACCTCACACAGCAGCATTACTCACTACGCTCAAAGGGGAGAAACACCCACATGTCCATCACAGATGAATGTGTAAATAAAATGTCACACACACATGGAATAAAGTATTATCCAGCCTTAAAAAGGAAATTCTGAGACTTCCAGCCAAGATGGAGGCGTAGGTAGACACACCGTGCCTCCTCACACAACCAAAGGAGGAAAAACAGCAATTAAAAAACAAAAATAGCCCTGGCTGGTGTGGCTCAGTGGACTGGGCGCGGGCTGGGAACCAGAGGGTCCCGGTTCGATTCCCTGTCGGGGCACATGCCTGGGTTGCGGGCCGGGTCCCCGGTGGGGGCCATGTGGGAGGCAACCATGCATTGCTGTTTCTCTCTCTCTCTCTCTCTCTGTCTCCCTCCCTTCCCCTCTCTCTAAAATAAAAAATAAATAAATAAAATCTTTAAAAAAAAAAAATAGACAGAACTGACAGAAAATCGAACTGAGTGGAAATCCAACAACCAAGGAGTTAAAGAAGACACGTTCATCCCCACTGGTAAACGGGGTGGAGAGTGCATGGCGAGGCAGCGGGTTGTGGAGCAGTACCAGCAACGCTGCAGCTGCCCAGAGAGACCCATGGTGGGCGCTTGGCCAAAACACGGCCAGCGTACTCAGTGAAACCCATAGCTGGCCCACGGGGA
This sequence comes from Micronycteris hirsuta, assembly GCA_004026765.1. Taxonomy (NCBI): domain Eukaryota; kingdom Metazoa; phylum Chordata; class Mammalia; order Chiroptera; family Phyllostomidae; genus Micronycteris; species Micronycteris hirsuta. The sequence goes on along the minus strand of PVJI01002181.1, from coordinate 50,256 downwards.
CCCAGCAGGACTGAGACTGTTGGACCAGGCAGTCCCTCACTCACTCGCAGATAAACCGGGAGAAAAAGCTGAGGAGCTGAGTAGAACTCGAAACCCACCATCACAGGGAAATAAAGCCTTAAACCACCGATTGAAAACACCTGTGGGGGTTGAGGCAGCAGCAGGAGGAACTCCCAGCCTCACAGGAGAGTTCATTGGAGAGACCCACAGGGACTTGGAACTATGAAAGCCCTGCCACCCACCCTGGAGCCAGAACAGAAGAACCCAACTTGCTTGTGGGTAGTGGGGGAAGTGAGGAGAGCAGAGCAAGCGCCACAGTTCTCTCAGGCCCCGCTCCCACAGGCAGTGTCACAACACAACAACGTGGGTTACCCCGCCCTGGTGAACACCCAAGGCTCCGCCCCTTGAAGTAGCAGGCCTGCCAAGAGGAGGGAAAAAAATGGCCCAAATGAAAGAACACATCAAAGCTCCAGGAAAAAATACAACTAAGTGATGAAGAGATAGCCAACCTATCAGATGCACAGTTCAAAACACTGGTAATCAGGATGCTCACAGGATTGATTGAAATTTGGCCGTAATTAAATGAACAAGTGAAGGATACGCTAAAGGAAATGAGGAGAAATCTGCAGGGAACCAATAGGGATGAGAAGGAAACTGGGACTCAAATCAATGGAGTGGATCAGAAGGAAGAAAAAAAACATTCAACCAGAAAAGAATGAAGAAACAAGAATTCAAAAAAATGAGAAAAGGCTTAGGAACCTCTAGGACATCTTTAAATGTCCCAACATCCTAGAGTCATAGAGGTGCCAGAAGAAGAAGAGGAAGACAAAGAGACTGAAACCTTATTGGAACAAATAATGAAGGAGAACTTCCCCAATCTGGCAAAGTAAACAGACTTCCAGGAAGTCCAGGAAGCTCAGAGAGTCCCAAACAAGTTGGACCCAAAGTGGAACGCACCAAGGCACATCATAATTACATTACCCAAGATTAAAAATGAGAGAATCTTAAAAGCAGCAAGAAAAAAGGAGACAGTTACCTACAAAGGAATTCCCATAAGACTATCAGCTGATTTCTCAAAAGAGACCTTGCAGGCAAGAAGGGGCTGGAGAGAAGTATACCAAGTCATGAAAGGCAAAGACCTACATCCAAGAATACTCTATCCAGCAAAGCTTTCATTTAGAATGGAAGGGAAGATAAAGTGCTTCTCGGATAAGGTCAAGTTCAAGGAGTTCATCATCACCCAGCCTTTATTGTATGAAATGTTAAAGGGATTTATATAAGGCATGGAGGAATATCAACAGGGGAGTGGGAGGGGGAAGAAAGCAGAAAAAAGTACAGAGAATAAGTAGCATAAGCAGTACGTAGAAAACAGACAGAGGGAGGTTAAGAACAGTATAGGAAATGTAGAAGACAAAGAACTTATGTGTATGACCCATGGACAAAAACTAAAGGGCGGGAATGGGGGGGTGCGGGGTGGAGGGGAATAAAGGGGGGGAAATGGGACAACTGTAATAGCATAATCAATAAAATATATTTAAAAAAAAAAGGAAATTCTGGCATATACTACAACACAGATGGAGTATAAAAATATTACTTTGAGTAAAATAAGCCAGACCCAAAAAAGTGTGTGATTCCACTTACATGAGCTACCTAGAGCAGTCTATTCATAAGACAGAAAGTAGAATGGTGGCTCCCAGGGGCTGGGGTGGGGAGGAGGAATGAGAAGTTAGTACTGAATGGACACAGACTTTCAGTGTGAGAAATGAAAGAGTTCTGAAGATAGATGGTAGGGACAGGTGTACAACCAAGTGAATGTACTTAATGCCACTAAGCTGTACACTTAGAAATGGTTATGTTTACGTTAGATATATTTTGTCACAATAAGAAAAAGTTTGCAGCAGTAAATCTAAACTAGCCAAAAATAAAAAGATTATACACCACAGCATTTAATACCTTTTGTTGTTTTAAATTTTATGGTAGTGATGTATACCTACAAATATTTCTAGCATTACTATCATTTTGTGAAAGTGCTCCACTACAGAACTGTAGAAATTCCATCTCACTGAACTGTGTCAAAATTTTTCATAAATTAAAAAAAAAAACACAAAAACGCTTTAAAGCTCATGTATAAGGGTGGTTTTCATACTTACTAATTAACCAGAGATGTCCTAGGAACTTTGAGGAGTAAGAGCAGAGAAGACTAGAGCCTCTCCCACCTCACAAACCCATAACCTACCTGGGTCATGCATAAGATTTTATCTGAAGAATGCAACACAGAACTGGATCAATACCTTCTCTCTCTCTCTCTCTCTCTCTCTCTCTCACACACACACACACACACACACACACACATACACACACAACCCACCCCCGCCCCAACTCCCTCTCTTCTAATTTACCATATAATGAAAGTCACTATTCTAATTCAAGGCCTGAATTGAGATCAGAGTAAATCACACAGAAGTAGTGATGATGCTCGGATATAAACTAGGACTCAAAAATTAAACAAAATGGTTAATCCAAGATAATCAAGTTTAACATAAAGTTTCCACAATTTAACCAGACTTATAATTACCAGCAATTATAGATAACTTATAATTACTGTTCTAGTTTTAAGATAAAGCTCTACTGAGTAGGCTCATCATGGAATTAAAAATACTACTGATTAGGCCCTGGCCAGGCAGCTCAGTTGGTTAGAGCATCACCTCAATTCCCAAGGTTGCGGTTTCCATCCCAAGTCAGGTCACATACAAGAAACAACCACTTAATGCACAAATAAGTAGAACAACATATTGATGTCTGTCTCTGTCTCTCTCTCTCTCCACCCCACACCTCTTCTCTCTAAAATCAATTTTTTAAAATGTTCTTTAAAAGAATATTAATGGCCTTGGCTGGGCGGCTCAGTTAGTTAGCGCATCATTCCATACACCAAAACATTGTGTGTTCAATTCATGCTCAGGGCACATACCTAGGTTGAGGGTTCGATTCCTGATTAGGGTGCATATGAGAGGAAACTGATCGATGTTTCTTTCTTAAATTGATGTTTCTCTCCAGCTCCCCCCAACCCCCGCCAATGCTTCCTCTCTCACTAAAATGAATAAATGTATTCTTCGGTGAAGATTAAAAAAATAAAAATAAAAATAAAAATAAAAATAACTAAAAGAATACTAATGATTAACTGGGGAATTTTAAAATTTCTAGCTGTTCTATAGCACAACTGAGCCTTTTTCTGCTCAAATGCAATCAAGATAATTGAGATACTAGAGATCCTCTTGGTCTCAACGAAGAGATTCCCTTAAACTTAGAATATATGGTTCCAACATGTTAGCTTAAGCCCCTAAATGTATCTGTATGCATCATTATACACTTCCAACGCTAGCTTTTACTCTAGTATTTCTTCTTGTGCAATTCTGATACGTCGTGAAGATAAAGGGGCCGTTCTTTCAGAATAACAATTGTATTTGGTGCATTCTAAATGATTCAGTACACTGACAGCATTCAAACATTAGTCATCATGATGAAAGCATAGAATATAACAGAGTATCTACTACTGTTCATGTCAAATTTATATACAGAACATGACTTTAGCACAAGCCTGCCACAATCATCAAAAAAAAAAATCCTGGGGTAATAAAAAGACTTACAATGCTTAGTCTAATCCAATCCTGATGGAAATTTAAAAGGTAGCCACATATTTTTCTCCAGTTTCTCCTTTTACTCTTTAGTTTTATAGCTTAATCTTTCATTTAAAGAGCCAAGGGGCAAAATGTTAACATCTGTTACATTTAGGTAGTAGGTACAAGAGTCTCTATAATGTTCATTTTTTATATGTTAGAAATGTTCATCATAATTTTAGCCAATTATAATTACAAACAAAGGTTTCCTGTTCAGGTTCTCCCCTCACCTACTTATGTAAGTCTCCAAGAACTTACATAAAAAGAATATTTTTTTAAAAGAAAATAATGAAAAACTGAAAGATTTAAACAAATTTTCTAAATGCCTAACAGCAGACAAAAATGTATAAACAAAGCAAAAACCAATCATTTCCACAAGAAGGGACTCTGATTTGAGACTCACCAGCCATATCCTGCTTCAAATTATTTAAAAAAAAAAAAAAGGCTGAAGTACAATAATATATTTATTTGATATTAAAGAATTATTTATTCTGCCCTGACTGGTGTAGCTCAGTGGATTGACCAAAGGGTCCCGGTTCGATTCCCCGTCAGGGCACATGCCTGGGTTGCCGGCCAGGTCCCCAGTGAGGGCCATGTGAGAACCAACCATACATTGCTGTTTCTCTTCCTCTCTGTCTCCCTCCCTTCCCCTCTCTCTAAAAATAAATAAAATCTTTAAAAAAAAAAAAGGATTATTTATTCTATGAGATGTAATAATGGTATTGTAGTTATGTTTTTTAAAAAAAGAGTTCTTTTTTTGCCCTGGCTGGTGTAACTCAGTGGATTGAGCGTGGGCTGGGAACCAGACAGTCCCAGTTCGATTCCCGGTCAAGGCACATGCCTGGGCTACGGGCCAGGTCCCCTGTGAGGGCCATGTGAGAGGCAACCATACATTGCTGTTTCTCTCCCTCTCTGCCTCCCTCCCTTCTCCTCTCTCTAAAAACAAATAAATAAAATATTTTTAAAAAAATTAAAATATATAAAAAAATAAAATTAAAAATTAAAAAAGCATCCTTTTCTTTTAGAAATATACCCTGAAATATTAATAGATGGAATAATATGTCTAAAATTTGGTTGAACTAAGGGGGCAGAGGGAACTGAGGAACAGACAGAAACAATATTGGCCACATTAACCGATGACACTGCTAAAGCCGATGGGTAAATACATACAGACTCATCTACCACTCTCTAGCTTTGTATATATTTGCAACTTTCCATAATTAAAAGTTATTTTTTTAAATAGTAACAAAGAAAACTATAGCCTGTAACACACGATGGGAAGAGCACACAGCAGAGATGAGAGATAAACAATGGTGCCAACAGAAAAGAACCTCAGAGAGGATCCGAGGCTGGAAGGTATGAAGGCCTAGAAACAGATGACAATTAAAGTTCTTTCTAGAAGAAAAGCTAGTGGGTTCTTCCTTTCGTCTTCATCCTCCCCTCAAACTAGTAATAATAAAAAGAGCGCCCTGGCTGGTGGGACTCAGTGGACTGTGCATCACCCTGCTAACGGAAAGGTCCCTGGTTCAATTCCTAGTCAGGGCACATACCTGGGTCGCACTGGCCAGGTCCCCAGCAGGGGGCGCGCAGAAGGCAACCACACAGTGATGTTTCCCTCTCTTTCTCCCTTCCCCTCCGTCTAAAAATAAATAAAATCTTTAAAAAAGAACACATCTCTAAAGAAAATAAACATACTATTTGGAAAGAACCAGCCCTCCTAGGATGACTGTTGGTCCTACTTACTACTTTGGCATCTGGAATACTGAAGGCCTGACAGCCAGCTCTGAAGCCATTCACAGAAAATTAAAGGCAAGCTCACTCTCCAGTGGACCATCAATAACCAGAGCTTCCAATCAGCCTTCTAACTTCCTCATCCTCAACTATCTATGGACAATCAAGAATTAAAAGACAGCCCGGCTAGTGTAGCTCAGTGGATTGAGCGCGGGCTGGGAACCAGAGGGTCCCGGTTCGATTCCCAGTCGGGGCACATGCCTGGATTGCAGGCCAGGTCCCCAGTGAGACCTGTGTGAGAGGGAACCATACATTGTTCTTTTTCCCTCCCTTCTCCTCTCTCTGAATATAAATAAATAAAATCTTTAAAAAAAAGAAAAAAGAATTAAAAGACAGAAATTAAGAATAGGATACTAAGAAAAAGCCACAATCAACTCCTGGAATTTAAAATCAAAAATGTTCTAGTTAGAAAATAAAGGAAATCTCCCAGGGTATAGAGAGAGGAAAAAGAGATATAAAAGAAAAGTCAAAGATCCAGAAAATTCAAGAGGTCCAACATCCAAATAACACACATTTCAGGAAGAGAGAATAGGAAAAACATAAAAGAATCTATCAAAAAAGAAAAGCAGCAGAAATTTTCTCAGAACCAGATACACGAATCTTCAAACTGAAACAGTTCTTCCAGTACACAGAGAAAAATGATCTGAACCTAAGCATTTCCTTATATAATTACAGAATACAGGAACAAAGAAAAAAATGCTGAAAACTTCCAATGAGACAGAAATAGGCTACAATTACACAGTTCTATACTACACTCACCAGAATGCCATCCTCCATTCTCTCCACCTCTCTATTCTCCATCTATTCTCTTGTCTTTCAAAATCCAATTCAAATCTTGTTTCCTTTGTGAAACTCTTCACCAAGTTGTTTGTCTGAAGTGGTCTCCCCCAACCCTGCTGCACCACTCGTGTGACATTCAATCTGTATTACCTTATGCCTTACTTCTGAATTGCTGTCACCAACTATCACTTCTTAGAATTTGTTTAAACTGCTGGTTCACAGAAAATAAGGACATGGTATTTTGTTTTGGTTTTTTTTTTTGTCTCTCACAGAACCTTGCAGCCAGGAGACATCAAGCACCTGATAACAGAACTTGTTCCCAGGATGTAGCTTAACTTCATTAGTTGCTTATATAGTCCATCTTATATTTTCCTTGGTTCATCAAAGAGTTTTATATTTATATCTGCAACTAAAGTGCAAGGAAATTTTAGAAGGAGGAAACACATATAAATAGCACAGAGGTATCTTCTTCAAACCCCCACAAACTTCAAGTTGTATTTTCTAACTGCAAACCACTTACTCTAAACAGTGCCAACAGTGGTTTTCAGTGCCTGATAGCACACAATTCAGAGGAAGAACACAAAACACTCCTTTCCGAAAGGGGCAGGAGGGTGGATGCCTAGGGGATGTGTTGCCCTAAGCAGTTGTCTTCAACCAGTGTCTATGCAGGGCGTTGTTATTTGGATCCAGATAATAAACCAGTGCAGTAACAAAATTCAAACAAAGTCTGGGTCTAAGATTTTACACACCAAAATCAAATTCTCGAGAGTCTATCCAGCAGTAAAAATGCCTATTACTTTGTCTTCTCAAACTTTTAATACCTCCTGGGAAGAGACAAAGGATAAGAAACCTACCTGGTTATAGGATTATTATGAAGTTAGTTTAACAAAACCAAACAAAAAAAAGCACCTGATTGACTCAAATTTTGTAAGAAAGCTTTCCCCCCATATTTCCACCCTAAAAAAATGAGATAAAAAGATTTTGTCCACAAATTCTCTATATATGAAAACACTCTTGAGGGAAGAGAGTTCAAATATATGTGAATGCTTTTCCAGTTCTAAATATGTCAGGTTGTCTTTCTCTTTGTCCAACGGTGCTTTAAAAAGAAAAAAAAGATGAAAAAGAAATATCTCAAGTTTGGCAATTACTACACAACTTTCTTAGACTTCAAATATACGGTTCAGCTAGCAACCAAGGTAAATAGACTATGTTCAAGAATTAGTTTTGTACTAGCTTTCACTAAAAATTCTAGGAAAGGAGGAAGGAAATTCTTTGGAGAGTATTTCCTTGCTGCTGAAGTTCTGACTAATTAAGAAGTACTAAGAGTTTCCTTCCTCAATACTATGGCCCCCACTTGAGGTTTCAGAGAAGGTACAAAGGCTGGGACTCCAGGCTGAGCTTTGATAAGAAATCTCATTATGAACATCAGTCTAATTAAACTGACGGACATCATTCCCAGTCAAATAAACTGTTACTGCAGTTTTCATTTAAAATATCTTTTATTCCTTTTAAGGTTACAGGTGGAAGTGTAAGAGCACATACACATACATACACATTTATTCCCTTCTAGACACTGCTGTTAAAATACTTTCAGCATTCCTATTGCAAGACACTCTTTCTTCTACCCATTTGTTATTGTTTGTAAATACAATGGATACCTAACATCAAAAACCAAGAAAATAGCAACAAATATGCCTCTTTGGGAAGAACGTTTGTAGTCTAATACCTGTAGTCTAATAAGGTATAAATACAAATTGCTGAGGAATTACTGAAAACTATAAAATAATTTATTCTGACAGCTTTTTTAACCATACTTTTTACCATTTGCTTTATACTTCTCAATACCAGAAATGGGTGAAAATTATTTTTATGGACATGAATAAAAATGTAAAGCCACTGTTTTTGACCCTGTTCATGACAGGTTTTTCTGGGGAAAGACATTATCTATTAATACAGCAATTCAATCAAAGATTTCCATAAAATATTATTCTGAAGGTACTGTTTTAAATTAACAGATGTTTCTAATATTTTCAGTGAGATATCTGTTTTATAATAAAAATATTCATGGAACGAATTTAAAAGTTAATCACTGACATCTGTACACTGACACATATGCATTGTATCAATTGACTGTGATGCGGAAATCTTATAGGAAGCCGGTTCACTAAGAATGGGTTCTATTTTGTCACCTAGTCAGTGGGGATGATCAGTGCAGATCTACAGGAGAGAATTGAATTCCCTAAATACCACTTACAATTTAACTGGAAATCCAGAAAGAAAGGTATAAACAATATTCTCATTATTAAAAAGATATAAATATATCTGAATCATCAGCTATTTTTCCCTTGAAGTAAACTTTAAAAAGGAAAATTGTGTTTACCTACTTCAGACTACAGTACAAATAGCTTTGTATTTAACCTCAAATAGTAGTATCTCAAATGGCCCATACAAATAATGGAAATACCAACTTCTCAACTCAAAAAAATTCATAAACTACAATAATTTTTAAACCTTTACTTGAGTTGAGCCTTTTATTTGATCACAGATATACTCACATGTGTGGGTTTTGAACTCCTGTAGGATTGGGATTCAGAGTAAACCTTGCTGTAGATTTGAAAGGTGGATTTGCAAAATTCAACTTCAGTGCTTTGCGTTTACCTAAGAAATAACAAATAAAAAGTAAAAGTTTCAAGTACTATAAAACAGGTACTATTCTGAGGGCATAAGAAATTCATACCAAAAGAAAGAGAAATTTACTTTAACACATAGTTAATATAGTATTTTGAAAGGCAGCAAAGAATTTCTCAGAATTAAGAAAAAGTAGATATCATTCATTACACTCCAGCAAAATAGAAAACAATGCCCAGTGCTTCAAGATTACATTGTTCAAAGATAAAAAGTGCCAACACTTTCGCAAATGAAAACACCACTATAAAAATCATTTACCTCAGCAGTTATACTGAAAAACGCTAAACTACTACCTATCTAGTGTTACACTTTAATGCCTTAGTTTAACGAATATCATTTTCTCTCAAATGTAATATATACAACTGAGTGCAGAACCTGAAGTATTCGCGACCATAACAGGCGAAAAAAATATCATGGTAGAGTCAACTTCAAATTAGTATCGACGGTATGCTAAATAATCACTTATTTGGAGCAATTTCTTTGGAGTGGAGAGGAAGGAGATATCAATGTTTTATATTACTCAAATAATATCCATTATAAAAAACCAGAAAATCTAGGAAAGATAAAACAAAAATATATAAAATATTGTACATACACCTATAAAATATTTAGGGTTTTAAGAAATATTTATATACATTTACAAGTCCAAGTACCCCAAACTAATTGTCTATTGCAGACTATTTTCTATATAATACAGACATTTTTTCTCTATAATTAAAATCAGACCGTAATACTGCTTTGTAACATGATTTACCCATTGACCATATTTCTTTCTATGTCAATAAATCTTGTAAATCATTTCTTTAGGATTCTAGTACATCGAAACTTTGTAGCAGAATTTGGTTTTTAAGCATTTTTAAGCCCATGTTGGTTTCATGTACATTTTAAGGATTCTTTTTCTGGAAGCATTCACTCTTCATAGTTTATTATATGTTTATCTACCTACTCAAACAACATCTCTGCAATCCAAACACTTTCCCACCTCAGTGGACTCAAAGGATGTATCAGAGAGCTCACCCCGCTCAGCCTGGCACCTTCGTGGAGATCTGAGCGTCTCTGAGTGAGCCGTGAGAGGCGGGCAAGAGTGCAGGGAAGAGCGCAGAGCTCCTGGCCCTGGATCCTGGTCTCAGGGGTGGCTTTTCTACAGCATGTGAATTCCAAAGACCAGACACACCATTTTCAGAAATAAGAATAGTATGACATGAATTGTCCCCATGTTTTGCCTTTCAGGTACCAAATATTTACTTTGAAATCATTTTTATTTGACAGCAAGTAGAGTAAGGAAAAACATTCAAACTATATATGCAGAAGGTACTCTATAAAAACTGGTAGATATGACTATTAAAAGGCAAATTCTGTATATTACAAAAAAACTAAAACTTGAAATGAAAACTTGGAAAACTTCTTGCAATACAAAATCAGAAACTCTAAATATAAAAGATATCACATAAATAAAAAAAATTTAAAAATTGGCAAGGGTATAAACAGTAAAGCAAAATTATGAAAGAATTATGAAAGGCACTAACCAAAAAAAGTTACAATTTTTGTTCATGTGAAGTTGGCAACACTTAGGTATTGTTTTATACATATACATACATATGTTTTAATGATAACATATTGATCTAAGTGACTAGGTAAAATAACCACTAGCACAACACATTGCTGGTGGAATAGTACGTTGATATATCTTTTCTGGTGAAAGGGCAATATACAAGAAAAATTTTTAAATAAATGTGCTCCTTTACTTCTTGGAAATTTGTCCTTAGGAAATATTTAAAGGCAGAGGATTATTCTCAGGTCTTGAAACCTGATGGAATTTGCCCTGCTGAACTCTGAAATTGCTTGCGACTGCTGACTCCTTTCTTCCTTCAATTGTCTCTCGTCAATTTTACCCAATGCCTGACCCACCATTGTATTTTGGAAAGAGGTAACTTGTCTTCTCATTTCTAGGTCCACAGACAGAAACTTTCTGTCAAATGGATTGCACTAGAGTCTAGGTGATGTCTGGATTTGACCTGCGGAGTGAATGCGTTTTGAACACAGGACAGACAGATATTTGGGGGCCAGAAGGCAGACTGCAGTGGACTGAATGGTGGACCCCAAACATATCAGGTTCTGATCCCTGGAACCTATGAATTTCACTTTATACAGCAAAGCTTCTAAAGATTCAACATTCAGTTAAGGACTTGTACAACCATAAACTGGACAAGCTCAGTGCCCACAAAGACCCAAACCAAAAGCTGACCTCCACCTGGGACGTGGTATATGTCTGAAACCACCCGGTATATCATCCATGATCTCTATATGGTAAAAAACTGATGAAAGACTTGGATCAAACACAGGACAATAAACATAACAAAGAATCATTGTGAAAACTATCCACAGAAAAGCACCAAAATTGACCCTCTCTTCAAAAGCCTATTTTGAGGGAACAGTAGCTAATCTCTGCAGGCAAACGAAATATATTACTACGATTAAAACAAAAACTGTTCTATTGAAAATATTTATGTATAATACACACACACAAACAGAGAGAGACTCTTTTTCAGCATTGCATTCACATTCAAACACAAATAAACTAGGGTCTTCAAAGGGCATTTACTGCAAAAATGAACAAGCACATGTAATGGAATGTGACTTAACTTGCAAAAATTAGATTTAAACACACTATACTTCAGAAATATATGCAACTATCTTGAAAAATATCCAAGTATATATTCTGATCTTTCACTAACAAAGTCTACTAAATAATTCTCTAAAACTTCAAAGCTTCTTTAAGCAGAGACAACAGAGGCCAAAACTGGCGCCAGGGGGTTCGGGGTAAGATTAAGCTACATGGCCTGTTCTCAGTGCCCCTGCCTCTCCCCACCCGCCCCCCAAATGGTGATCAGCTGCAAGAACTCACAGGCAGTCTTGAGGACGAAAGGAACAACCCAGGAAGTCAATCAAAGGTGAGATTCAAGGAAGGATAAAAAGAGGCAACTTTTACAATACTTTAGAGAGGATATTTCTGGCTATCTGTAGATCTGTACATATGGGCCTTTTATGTTTTCTTTAACTATCTCTTCTCCCATTAACTTTCTCTAATAACCTCTTTAGGACTGGTCTTTGTTATCTTTACTTCTCTTTCTCAAGGGCCCCAAAAACTGAATCCTAAAGGCAACCTGCCACCATGTATTCAAATATTTGTCATGACAAGACTACAAACAAATAGGATATGATACCAATATGAACTATTTACAACTTCCATAGGAAGAAAAGGGTCTATGGATAGAAGGGTTTTCAGGAACCACTATAGAGGACTCATGGACAGAACGAAGGGGGAGGAAGGAGGCAGGGAAGGAAGGTGGGGATGGAGGGGATGGGGGAGGGGAGGGGAGGGGAGAGGATGCAGACAACTGTAATTGAAAAACAAAAAAGTAATTATTAAAAAAAAAGAAAAAAGGGTCTATGGAAAGAAGTGACACTGTAACTGGCCTGTGGAGATTGTTAGAAGCTAACAGGAATTAAAATATTTATATAACAGGGTTTAAGAAAGATTATAAATTTGTGATAATTCCCCATTTAGTGAGACTGTCACCAAATAATTAATCCCAAACCAATGAGCAGAGATAAACAGATCCTCCCCTTTAACTACAACAGGACAGAAACCAGGCAAGATCAAACGCCTTAAATTATCTGTATAGCAGGAGAAAATATCTTCTCTCCTACGAGAAATAATTGTCTTTATAAACTTAAACTGAAGTTCAGTGCCTTATGTAGAAAATGCTTTCAAATATTTATTGATCTGGAAATAAATCTGAAGTGGACAGACAACCCCAGACAACTCAAGTGTGGATTAAACTAGCTAGACTAAATTTCTGTTGTTTGCAACCAAGAAGCCTGACTGACAGGAAACACAGTATCTGTCCACATCCCAGACGTTTCCAAAGAACCACTATACCCTGCCTAACTTTTTTCACGTTCTGGCTTACAGAGAAAATGAGGACATTTGTTCAACACACTGGGAAATTAGAATCACAGACAGTTCAGAGGCTGGCCTAGGTGGTTCCGCAGCCTCAGGCCCCACACAGCCACTCCAGAACTGAGGGGACCAATCTCTGCACCACCCTTGAAATTTCCTCAAGAGAACACCCAGTGCTAATTTAAACAATCTTGTCCACATCATCTAAGACAATTTCTTTCTTAAGCATTCTCATGACAGAAGCATTCCAAGCATGGATCTTCAAGAATATTCATAACTATTATTGAAGAACAAGAATTTGCCCAAGCATATCCATATTCACTAAAGCCTAAGACTATATTTAGCTCTAATTCTCACCACAGAACATCTTACAGGCTCACAGAATACTGAAGTTGGAAGACATCTTTCGGTTATTAGGCTTAAGCAAGATGGTGAAGAACCCTGGCGATTCTTCCTCCAGTATTTTCTCAAGCAATACAAACCTTCAGCATCACTTTCATAATTAGTTACACTGATTCAACAGTTGTGTTCAGCCTTGGCCTAAGATCTCACTCACCAAGGGCAGGAGAGTCTACCACTCAAATATGGAAGATGACTACTCTCTGCAATTTAGGTTACCAAGGCATCTCTCTTTTGCCTTCCATAGATAAGGAAAAGCTGTAATTTCCTCATTATTCATTAAGAAGCAGCATTATTTATAGTTTCCAAAACCATCAAAACCAGTCTATCCTCAGAGAGATACTATGTTTATACTGGATCCACCTTGTAACCCCTTCCCTTCCTCTTCAAGGCTATTCCCATCATCAAATCATAAACAACTTTCTGTTTTAAATGTTTAACTAGATTTATCTTTGAGCTCTGCAAATCACTTATAACAGGTAACTACAACAAAAGAGCAGTTCAACAAATATTCATTTGAATTAGAATTATTAGATTTTTTTAATCAATATTTCACTACCCTCTCATACAACCTAGTGGGCTTCTTTTCTTTTATTGTATCATAGGAAAGCCAGATTCTGTTGCCCTTATGGTCAGAATGAGAGAACCAGAATCCTCCCCCCACAACCTGTAAGAATGGAGACCATCTCTAAAATAATTTAGTCCATCTACATATTTTCAACACAATTTTCATATGATTTCACCAAATTTGAAATAGTAATAGCAAAGTTCATATGGTTGATGGCAACAAAGATCACTAAAGGACCTGTAATGTGTAATAGCTGCCTCTAGAGGATGGCTTTTTTAATTTTTAAAATTTTCTTTTGATTTTAGAGAGAAAGAAAGAGAGAGAAAAATCAGTATGAAAGAGAAACATCGTTTGGTTGCCTCCCACACCCGCCCCAACTGGGGCCTGAATGCACAACTTTTTGGTATACGGGAGGACACTCCAACCAACCGAGCCACACCTGCCTGGGAGGCTTTTTTGATATAATACTAACAAATCAGTGTGAGTTATATAGTAGATTGTTACAAAATGATTCACAACTCCCTGTGTCCACATCTCTGTATAATATGACTTTGCTGTTCCTCCCATCAATAAAGTCAATTTCCCTACCTCTTAAATCTGGGTTGGCCTTTGGACCTGCTTTGACCAGAATATAGCAGAAGGGATATTTAATGACTTCCAAAGCTAAGCCTTAAGGCCTTCTGGCTTCCACTTTCACCCTCCTGGAAAACTACCGAGTCTAAACATAAAGCAGTTCAGTCTAGCTTCCTTGATAAGGAAAGACCTCGTGGATCAAGAGGTCCGGAAGCACCAGCCGTCCCAGCTGAGCTCAGTCAGCCCCAATAGACCTACTAGCTCAATGCAGACATGTGAGTGAGCTCCAGTGAGACCAGCAGAACTACCACTCAACTCATAAACAGAATCATGAAAATTAAATAGCTGCTCTTTTATGCCACTACCCACAGGCCAAAAGAGCGAGGTAGAAATAATCAGTCCCTCTAAGGAGCTCCCATTGCCATCAGAGGGAATTCCGGAGAACCCAATGTAGACACAAAAGTGAGAACTTAAAGTACAATGTACAAGTCACTCATATAATACCTTCAAGAATACTGGTGATGACTTGCAAGTATTCAGAGCATCCTACCTGGGCTAGGGCAGAGGGGTTGCCTTAAAGTCTCATTTCTTCCTTGGCTTTAATTCTTAGTACCTTATTTTCAAAACAGAAAGAGAATCCAGAATAACTTTTTAAGTTATTTATAATCACTGGTTATGAAATGAGAAACACAATTCTAACTATGCAACTTTATATTCAAACAATTTCAGAAATGAGGAAATAAAGTGGTAGACAGGAACTTATTTTCATTCCCTTTTCCACCTAAATTACTACAGTAATGAGTGGGCTAACTTATTTCATAAGTTCAAGAGAATAAGAGAGGAAGGAAGTTAGACTTGGAATAGAAGAACTCGAAAACTTCGCCAGTTCTGTCCTAGACTTGCAATGTCAGGCTTTCCAAGTATTAAATGAGCTACTATCAGCTGATACTATGTCGCCCCTCTCCTCCTCCACTCTTTAATACATAACAGTGAGAAACTTCCAAAATTTCATAAGTCTCACTGAAAACTCTGAACTCCAATCAATAAAATAAAAGTTATTCATCCATGCAGCTAAGCATTTTGGAAACTGAATTGTTCTTAGTTTAAGAAACCAAGTAAATAGGCTAACAGCTCTCTTCTAACACATTTTAACACTTTTGTATAAGACAGATTAGGAGGAAGTCCAATGTAATAATTTACATAGCCATACATGCAGAAATACCACAATTATACACAAGCTAGTGTACCAGGCAGTGGAGACAAAAAGATAGATAAGGTAGCTGACCTACCCACAGACACCGGTTTGGCATCCTCCCAAAATTATAAAGGAATGTGGCCCTGGCCAGGTGGCTCTGTTGGTTGGAGCATCACCCTGTGCACCAAAAGACTGGGGTTCAATCCCCAGTCGGGGAGTATATAGGAGGCAACCGATCAATGTTTCTCAGATCTCTCACTCTCTCTCTCTATCAAATCAATAAACAGATCCTCAGGTGAGGATTAAAAATATTATAAAGGAATGTAGGAGGAGGAGGCTAAAGGGTAGGAAGAGGGAAGAAAATTCTTTTTGCTAGATGCTAAATGATCACCAGTGGAATACTGGTAAGGATAAAAACAAGGATATTCTACAGTCCAGTCATTTATACACCTGTAAATCCAATCCCTTACCTGGCAGCACTGTTGTGGTGAGGATTAATGTATCTTAAAAATATAATGGCTGGTAAACAGTAACTATGAAAAAATGGTAACTTCTATGATGTAAGTATTAAAACTGATTGAAGTTAGTTTATTAAATTCTCTAAAAAGAAAAAAATTGGAAAAAGTTTGTCTGACACATGTTAAACCAATAAAATATGTGAAAAACAAGAAAAGAAGTTCAGCTTGCTTTGTAGATTTGTTTCGAGTACTCCCATAAAAATCCCTATTCCTATTCAAACTCAGCATTCCAGTGGTGCTCAGTTAGAACCTAGAAAAACCAACATGGAGTCACAGAGCCAGCTTACCTGTTTTGAAACTCAATTCTGCTATACGTTCTTGGGCAAGTGACTTCACCTCTTAGCCCCCGTCCATTCCTACCAAGCAAAATTAACAGCACTTTCCTCAGAGGGGCCTTGAGAAGAGTAAAGGAGCTCGTATGTGTAACAGCACCACCTACACTGTCGCTCATTTTTTCCCAGCTTTTATTATCAATTATGTTGAGCTCTCTGATGGCCATGTCCTGACCTGAACGAGGGTGGTATTTCCCAAACACCAATCAATGCTGCCTCAATATTAAACATTTTCCTCATCTGACAACTTGGACCTCAGAGGCTTAGCTGCCAAAGAAATAACAGAAGTAATGCACTGTTGGCATTCCTGACCTGTGAGAGATGATTCATAGTCCTCTCTTTGGGTAGAAAGATTTTTTTTAACCTGGAATATAAAAGATTTTGTTATTCACCTACAGTTCCTGAAGGGGTGCTGCCTTGACACAAGGCTTAACAGATCTTAGCAGATCCTTAGACTCCACATAAAAGCAGAAATGGGCATTTGACTTATTGCAGGCTGCATTTTACTATGGGGCTCTTGTTTGGTTAACAGATTTCTTCAGGGAGAATCTGTAGGCTTAAAAGCCCAAAATGTGCACCCAAGTTGATCTACCCACAAGGAAAAAAAATTGAAGCTCATTTTCTATCATAGTAAATTTCATGGGATGAAGCTCACAATATGCCTTAAAAGCCTTCCAAATCTAATGTTAGAAATTCAGTTGATTCTTCACTCTGATTCAGCTAACCATCAACTCACTCTGACATGACATGAGCCCTTCTATGACCATCAGTAATTTTAACTCAATTATACACAATGTCATTATTATGGCTTTCTATAGGAGCCACACCTTTGAGCTAGCAATTAATTAAAACCAACACCAGCATTGCTTTTGGTCAGACTCTGAGCCAGATGTCTACTACTAGCAAGCAAATATAATTCCTCAGGCTAAACTGGCCAAGTCCCAATTATTCCAAACTCCTCAAAAATGCACAGAGAGCCCTGGCTGGAGTAGCTCAGTGGATTGAGCGCAGGCTGGGAACCAAAGGGTCCCGGTTCGATTCCCAGTCAGGGCACATGCCTGGGTTGCAGGCCAGGTCCCCAGTGAGGGCCATGTGAGAGGCAACCACACATTGATGTTTCTCTCCCTCTCTTTCTCTCTCCCTTACCTTCTGTCTAAAAATAAATAAATAAAATCTTTAAAAAAAAAATGCACAGAGAGTCAGCTAATGCAGGAAGACCCTGCCTGGGACCACCCACACAGCACAAAGGTCAAAGCTTCACTGAAATAAACAGGCCTGGAGATGCCTGTCCACACAGTCATGAAGGTGGATTCAAACAGATTCTATTGAACAGAATCTTGCCTTTGGATTTACATGGTCCCAATTTCTCCTGTGAGGGCCCCAGGTTCATTGAGGGGCAAAAAGAATATACCTTTGTCTAAACTACTTAGCCCCAGCTGAAGTCACTGCCTTCTGAAATTAAAAACTGAGGTGTGGGGGCAGAACATAAGGGCCTTACTTATCAATATGACAGTAAATATCTCACAAACAAAAAATGCAAATAAACCATTAACATGAAAAATATCATCAAATTCTTCTAGTTAACCAAAAAGTTAAAATTCAACTTTTGCCTTTAATACCATGCATACATAAAAAAATCCTAATATAGGGTAACAAGGATATGAAGAAGTTGATAATCTTCTGAACTTGTAACACAGCTGTACTTTTACATCTATTTGTGGTTATTTGACATCTGTCTTCCCCACCAAACCCTAAACTCCAAGAGGGCAGAAATTCTATTTCTTACGCACCTCAATGCCCAGAATTACACCAGACTCATAAATCCTTAACGTTTGTTCAGTAAACAAATGAAAGTAGACAAATGATTAAGCAACAAATGACTGTTATGAATATAAATTGGTCCACTTTCTAAGAGGGCAATATCTAGCACATATCTCAAAATGTCCGTACAATTAACCCAGTAACTCCATTTCTAAGAATTTACCCTTTAGGAAGTTACAAAATGCAAATAAAGGTACGCAAAGCAGTGATATTTATGCTAGATTAGTTACAAAAATGATGGCACATCTGTAACTGGAATACTACATTACCATCAAAAAAAAATACACCATAAAAGACTACTGACACCAGAAAATGTTAATAGTAAGGTTTTTTTTTAAGTCCAGCAATAAGGAATATCTAATAAATTATCATTTTAATAAAAGCATACCTGAGAATAATTTAAAATACACACACGTCATTCTCCAAAATATCACTGGTGACTAATTCAATGTGCTAGGTGATTGTTTTTTCTTTTTCTGCTTTTCTGTGTTTCAGTTTTTCTACATTAAGCATTTATTGTTTCTGGTTTAGTTGTAATCTCCTTGCCACTCAAACCAGAGCTTTCTAAAAGAGACCTATCTTATGGAGGCCTAGAGAAGTTTAAAAAAAGTCTTAAAAATACAGACAGTTTCATATACCTATTAATATACCTTGGACACTTCCATACCCTACCATTTTGTAATATTTCGCAAATGATATCTTTTGAAAAATTGAAGGTATATGGATCAGCCAAATTTAATGTTTTAATATCCAACACAATAGGAAAAGCTTATCCAAGACAATTACCCCCACAATGCCATGTTCCAATTATTTTGCAAGCACAGCCTCCATGAAAATCTAAAAAGAGTTGGAATTCCAGTTACACACCCACCTAGAGTTCCAAATGGATCCCCAGAGGTGGCTGCCATTATTGTAATCACAACTCCCACCCCAGTGTAGGAGAGAAGAGGAAGACGTGCTAATAACTCTGAGTTCTTCATTTGTCTCCAGGTTATAGAGTTCTCTTGTATGCCATCATCCTCCACAATCCTCACTAAGAATGGCCTAACCTGCTATACACCTGCACTAATTCCATCCACACACAATAGAAGAACTATTGCTACGCATGATGCTCAGATTCTAGCGAAGAAGGGGGAACGGTTACAGCACAGCAAGTCGGTAAAGGTAGTCACCTCAACAAGGTGCTGAGAACACTTTAAATCCACATAATGCCTAAAACTCAGCCAAATCCACAGGGCATTTATGTCGTTAAGCCTCAAATTTGTGAACACACCCACAGCAGCCCCAGGTACACAAGTGAGACACAAACACTATGTTGGTTGATTCCAACGAAAGTTTCCATGCAGAACAGCCAAAGTCATCCCTTCTTCTATTACGTGTAAGCCATAGAGTACTCTTCCCCATCAGACTCCTCGACATTCTAACGTTCCCATCAGCTCCCCAAAGTTTTATGTTACTGTCTGACCATGCACCAATATTAAGATTTCTGAAAAACTACCCACATAACTGACCCTTACTTTTTGGTAGGTATCTTTCTAGTAGGACAAGGCACATAACACACAAACTCACAAAAGCTGTGTCAAGATCGTCACAAGGTTTGCTCCAACTTTCATCATTCCCCTGAGCTCATGCAGTGGCTTCCAACCAACCTCACTGGAGAGGCAGGGGCACATATCACAGCAGGTATTCTCAGAACTGTGCGCTTGAACTCCAACCAGGAACCAAGTGCTCACCGGTCTTAACGTCACATTTATTTTCCCGCTTGGTAAACCCCACAGCATTCTATCGTTACCATTTTAACTTCTCATCACCCGTAAATGATATAAGCACATTAACCATATAATTGTCACAAGGCCACCAGTATTTTTTCAATCAGGCTTCAAACCTTCAAAAGGCTTCAAACCTTTTGTGTGTGTGTGTCATGATGTGAATAAAACAACACCTGTACAATACAATTAAGGAAAAACAGGGCTGTTCTTGGCTAAAGACCACTGACCTACAGCTCTAATAGTAGCTCCAGGACACAGGCTACAGAGATCTACATGTGAGCTGACAGGTAATGTATTCACAGAAGCACACGAACTGAGGATCTACCAAAACAGCCAGATCTGGCTTCTCCTTCTTAAAAAGTTTACTTAGAATAATATTATCAACTACTCAACAAAGCCAGACTTTCATCAAATAGGATACCCACCAGTGTGAATTAGTACACTCCACTACACTGTGTCTCTGTCTCTTTCTCTCTCTCTCTAGATGACCAGCATTCACACAGTGCACTTGCCTGCTCTCTCCACAGCCACGTGGGCTTAACAGCCACAGGACCCCACGGCCGCCATGACTCCAGGGAGCCTGAATACCACAGCACAGCAACAGACTGCAGCTGGAAACACACATTAAACTAGGCGGAGGCTGGGCTGGGCTGGGCTGGACTTTAATATGGAGCAAAAACTCTGGACGGTGGCCTTCACCCTGGCCCTGCTGAAGACAAGGCTGGACCTTTTGCATGGCAAGGTGGATGGATACGGGACACTGGGAAGTCGGGAGGGGAAACCCTTTAATTTTATATCACCAATAAAGTTTACCACAGAGGACCTTCCTCCTGTGTGGGTCTCAGGAAATTCTTTCCCTCATGACACTGCAAGAACCTGTCTTCCACCGATAATGACTGGACGCCCAGTTGCTGTCAGAAAACACCCAAGTATCAACATTTAGAATACACAAAAGTGAAGAATATTAAGATTTTCTAAAGGAAGCAGAAGTCAATTTCAAGAAATAAATCTTTTTATGTCTATTAATACTTGTAACTTATGTTTTATACTATTGAAATCTGTAAGTAAGACTAAAAACAAGTTTAAAATATTCCAATTCAATTAAAGATAAAATGAGAAGATATTATGTATGAATATACATTTCTCTATATCAACAGTAGATTTATAAACAAATATATTATCAAGGATTATCAAGCCAGAAGTCCTTCAAATACCAAACTTTTGATTTCATAAAGGTCTTTTTTTTTAAGCAAGAATGAACATATATGACCACATTATACTAACTCAGGAAAATCAGACAGATGTCTTATTTACTTCTTTTCCTTTTTATTTGGCTCCATAATGGATCACAGTTAACATTTTATTCCAAGCTGACTTCTCTCTGCTCTCCAGGAAACACCTGACTCCCTCACCCTTCTGCCCAATTACCCTACCCCCAAAGCGAGAAATTCAAATAACCATATAAAACTTTAACTATAATAGCCTTGCCTTTCACCATATATCCTTAGGAATTCAGAAAGGCAAAAGAAGACATCGATTTTTTTCATACCATAATTTTGCATATATTTTTAATTTGATTAAGATAATTTGGAAAGCCTTCCTGTAAACTCTTACCACTGAATAGCACGTTTAAATGACAATGAGGCTCAATTTTACTGACCATTTGTGGCTGGAGACAACCTGCACTCAGCTCAGTGAGCTAGTTACTGCTTTGTTCCAGGAGCTGGCTGGCTGCCCTACCTAAAGCAGAAGTAAAGCTTCATTTCAAAGATGACTTCCCCAATTCTACAGCATCATTAAGTTTAGCAATGTCTTAATAACTGCAGAGGAAGGACACAAAAACCACACTTTGTAATTTTTAACTAGCCATCAATATCTTACAATATCTATATAATAACCCCTTTCTTTTTTAGGTACACAGTCAATATTTGAACATACACATTCTTCACACTCAGAACCTAATGTTTGTCTGGCTGACTTCTAACCTCTGGAAATTAGATAGAGCAGTCCAGTGACTCAGTATTTTACATAATAGCACCTGTAATATCATAAGAACTCAAGCACTTCCTGAATTAATGAATAATCCAAGCGTAAGTTTCTGACTTAACTTTAGGACAAATAGTGCTCACTCAGACTTCTCAATTGGGGGTTTTGTCTGTATTTCTCGGTAGATCTAATTTGTTGCTTCATTTTTTTCTCAATCAAAATATGTATAACTAGAAGTTCTGTAGATTCCCTGAAAAAGCACGAAGCTTTGACTAGAGAAAAGTTCCTTAATGACAGAACCTCATGGCATGAGTTAGCCATGTTCTGGCTTTTAAAAAGATATTTACCATTTTTCACTGTCTCAAATTACAGGACATGTGAAAATCTTTTGTATATTCAACGTTTTCCATTTCAGTGCTGCATTATACTATATACCTTTGAAAGAAATTTTAAGTAATGATTTGCAATCTAAATTTAAATTCAGATTCAACTATGTCACTACTAAAGCAAATAACAGAGGTAGAGAATGAACAAGCATCTTCTACACAAAGCACCATTACACTCCTCTCACCAGCATCTGAATAGTTTCTTTGGACTCCACTGAATAAATACCTCCCAATTTAAAAGTCATGAAGCTGTGAATAACACTTTTATTTCTTAGCAAACACAATTAAGTACTATTTGTTCCCCATAAATGTGTTCTATAAATTGAGGTGTGGTTTTTTTCATCCCCACCCAAGAATATGCTTTCACCGACTTGAGAGAAGAAAGGGGGATGGGGGGAGAGGAAAGGGGGTGGGGGGAAAGGGGGAAAGAGGGATGAAGCGGGGGCAGGGGGAGAGAAGGAGGGAAAAAGAGAAAAAAACATCAGTGTGAGAAGGAAACGTCAATAGGCTGCCTCCTGTACACAACCCAACTGGGGATGGAACCCACAACTTTTTGGTATACTGGATGACACTCCAACCAACTGAGCCACCCGGCCAGGACTATACATTTAGGTTTTTAAAGGTTAGAATAAAGTAATATTAATCAAGAGTAAACTGCACTCAAAGAGGGTCTGTTGTATCCTATCTACTTCCTGAACCTTTAAGTACAGAAAAGTATCATGACTGAAATTTCTCTAATTTGTTACTTAACATTTGTGCAAGATCCAGTCAGTTTGAGAATATCAGGAGAAATTTTGACAATTTAGTTACAAGATGCATGACTGAATAGGAATAGTGAAAAAGGAGTGTTGGTTAAGAAATTGTTACTACTGAAGGGTGAATAATTAAACTTGTGGACAAGAATTTACCAGTCACTGAAGAGGTCACTGCTAACTGGAACACAAGTATTTCACCAGGTTATTTAATATTCTGAATGAGAACTCTTATTTACTTCTATTCTCACAAAGGGTCTTCTAATGACTAATTCTGGACCCCAAGGCCCCGAAGGCCCTGAACACTCTGAACACTAAATATAAATTATATACAAAGCTGCACTCCAGGTTAGGGTTGATCTTACCTTAGCAGAACTGGTCTCATATACCCACTGACTCTACAACTTCATTAAAAAAAAGTCAAGAATTATTATTTGACATGGTTTTTTATTATCTTCAGAAATTAAGAGATTTTTAAAAAGTTAAAAAGAACCCTGATTGATGAATAGGTCAACTCATATCCCAGAGTACGTAAAATAAATGTACAGTTTTAATTCTCTCAAAGTACAGAAAAATCACAATAAATGGTTTTGTGTGTGGTGTGCATATATACACAAAATTTCACATCCTTCAACAGTGGTGCAGTTCAGTCAGAGATGGTCAATGCTTAACTCTATAATTTGCATCCAGGTGTATGCCCCCCAAACAACTAAACTTCTTTTTCTCTCTCTTTTTTTTTTTGTGGGGGTGGGGTGGGGACAGACTACAGCTGCTAGTTGCAGAGCCCACAAATGTTTGGAAACAAAAGTTAACCAGCTCCTAATGAAAGAATTAGCTTAGACAAGAACCACTGATGGTGGCCGGACCACCAGGGGAAGGCCGACAGGGCCCTGCAGCCCACACTGACAGCACCTGAACCCACCGATCAGTCCTAACGAGACCTACAACCAGAAAACACATGCTTCCTGATGTGATGCCACGAGAAATGCACTGCTCTGCTTAGGAAGTGTTCCTGCCAAAAAACAGAATCACATGTGATGAAGCCTCTAGATCCAGTGACCAATTCACAGGAAATACAAAGAGGAACATGTGAAACACTAATTACTAAAAGGATATAATCAACCATATCCAAATGTGTAAAATGTTACAAAATAAAGGACCCAATATTTTCAATGGATAAATGGCAAGAAGAAAGGCGAGAAAACTACTCTAGATCTAAAGAAGCTTAAGACATACCTGAAAAGATATATCAACCAAGTGCAATGTGTGTGGACCATGTTGAGATCTCAACTTGAACAAATCAACTCTAAACACGGCATCTGTAAGGCATTTGAGGAAATCTGAACAGTGAGTGGCTATCTGATATTGTTTCATGTATTTAATGGTGTAATAATGGCTTTGAGGTTATGGGTTTAAGAGTCTTTGTCACTCAGCAGAGATGTGACTGACAGCTAGATATGTGGATGAAATTAATGACACTCAGAATTAGCTTAGGACATTTCAGGAGAGTCAGATGCCGGGAGGAGGAACAAATGAAGTGAGACTGGCCACGTGTTGTTACTGTTGCCATGTAACGGGCACAAGGCAGTTCCTCATACTATTCTTTTTGTGTGTTTGAAAACTACTATAATTAAAAGTTTTTAAAAATTAAATAATATTCTCTTCCACCTCTAAGTAAAAGAAAGTAGGAGGGACATTTTTTTTAAAGCATCAACTCATTGTTAAGAGAGTCTATATACAAACCTGCCCTCGCGCAATGCACAGCTACGCTGCTTTGTTCACTGACTACCAAGTCTCCTGACGTACTGATCTCGATCAGCTGTTTTCCAGACACACAAGTCATTTGAGGATTTTCCACATTTGTCTAAATAATGTTTATTTATTTATTCTGCCAGAATAATTTTGGGTTTTTTATTAAACATTTTCCCCTAGTGGTAGATCCACTATGTCCCTTAGCTTCAGTGCCACAAGAAGAAATTTTTCCACTTAATGTCCTGGCAGGCTTATCAGATAGCATTATGAAACTCTCTGGCTTCGGAAAATCAGAAATGATATAGACAGTAAGTCTACATCTCATGACCATTTGCGAGTGAATACCCCTCAAAAACCATTGCTATGAGTGTCCAGTGCTTTTTTTCAAGAATCAATAAAACATTATGGTTCATAGCATGTAATCTATGACCAGACTAAGGTCACACAGTTCTATCACTCATTAACTATATGACTTTGGAAATTTTACTTATTCTTTCTGGGCTTCAGTTTTCTCATTTAAATAATTATCTTACCTACTTCATAAGGTTGTTGTAAGAATTAAAGGAGTTAGAACAGGATGTATTTAGAACAAAATCTGACACACAGTAAAGAAGTTACCTATTATTATTACTACTACGTAGCCTGTCTCATGTTCAAGCTCTCAGACATAAGCTTCTTCAGAGTAGGCTCTAGATTTAATTCATCTTTAAAGAATCAGTGCCTCTTACCATGAGTGGTGCACATACATTTGTTAATTGTCACATTTGTGCCTCCATTTATTTAACATAAGAGGCTCTCTAAAAGGGAGTAAATATGCCTGAATACACTTGACGTTCATTTCTGATGAATGCTCACTTCACTCTCCCTAATGAGAAGATGAACACCAACATGTCTAGTACACATCTTTTCATCCAGACACTTGTGTCTGGATTTTGAAAGCACTCCTAAAATCATGTAGTGATAATTCAAGTATTTACTAACACCTTGTTTGAAAACTATCATCCTAAATTTACAAGCTAAATTAAAAACCAATTTGATTAACTTGGAATTTAATTAGGAAACTCTGGAAACTTTCCACATCAGTTCTGCTCTGTATCTGTTCAACCCCGAAAGTTTTGTCAAATATCCCTTCATTGTTAAGAGTTAAGTTTAACTGGTAGCTGAATGGAAACCTTCTGCAATGTGCGTGAATCACTAATTGTTCTCTTGCTCAAAAATATCACACATTAAGCTTTCTCAAATGATTTTGTTCTCTTGCTCAAAAATATCACACATTAAGCTTTCTCAAATGATTTTGAAGGTACAGTAGTTGTTCAAAATGAAATCTTCCTTCTTCTAGCATCAAAACCCATTTTTCAGGAGAAATTAATGTTTCCACCACTTCCAATATAAAAGATAATTAGGAAACATTCCCCTTGGCATGGTAGAATGTATAAGGGGACTACACAAATCTTGACTCTGCCTGTACCACTACTACCATTCTTGGGTTTGATTAATATAAAAGCTGTTTCCAAGCAGATGGACTTTCCATTGGCAGTTTACCATGGCCCACAAAGATAGTGATGACTATACTGGATGCTAGATGAGCTTATGGCAAATCCCACAAAAGTCTCATTTTAACTTACTTCAGGGTTTATACAAATTTAAATAAACCTTGCTAAACTCCAACAGTAGCAAATGTGGTCATTCTGTTTCTTAGAACTGCTGAAAAACTTAGCTGACTTTAAAAAATTTCAAATGATAAAATATTAGTCACTAGGTGTAGATTTTTGCTACATAAAATGGGAAATTGAAACTTGAATCAGCTGAGTTTTCTAAGCTTCTCATTTTAAATGCAGAATGGCCTGTTCCTCTCCTCCACTCCTCCCTTCTCCTGGCTTTTTACACTCCACCTCCAACGCAGTCAAAAACTCTCTTAAGCAAAACATCTTCTATTACAGACATCTCTTATCAGGTCAGCAAACTTATTAATTACATACTTAAATTTCTAGAAAGATTCGAGAAACATCCTTCCTCCTCTTTATTGTTTCCTCTTAATTATTACCTATTTAAAAATAATTAGGGATACTTACCTTAAAAGAGTAGTTTCACAATGAAATGAGAACGTGTCATTAGGATGCCTCCTTTTTTTTCCTCCAAAAGCAATCACTATCTGTAATCTAATTTCTATTAGTACTTCGAGGATAGCAGTCACCTCTAGAGCATGTAATTTTCTAAATAAAGATCCCATTGCTATGCAAACACTCCCAAGTAAAACAACTTTTAAAGGCCACTAAAAGCTACCAAAAGTGTAAAAGGCAAAGCTACAGAAAAATTCAACACTATCCAAACTTATCTGTAGCACTCAAGAACTCTACAGCCAAGGGCTAAAAATACACTGCAGAACAGAAGGGAAAAGGGAGGCTAAAGATCCCTTGTGTAAAAACTAAACTATTAACAGAGTATTTGCCCAACTGCTAACTAGTCTCACTTAGATTAGCACAGGGTTCTGTTATTTTCTCAGGAAAATCCCTACGCCCCCAAATCCTTAATGGGTCATAATTGCCATCTAAATAAAAAATCAGAATGCTGATACACTAAAGTAAATTTGACATTTATAAAAGAATCTCTCAAAAACTTTGTTTCCAGGCAAATCTACTACCCCCTTCAAAAAACTGATTTTAGCCCTGGCTGGTGTAGCTCAGTGGATTGAGCGTGGGCTGGGAACCAGAGGGTCCCGGTTCGATTCCCCGTCAGGGCACATGCCTGGGTTGCGGGCCAGGTCCCCAGTGAGGGCCATGTGAGAAGCAACCATACATTGCTGTTTCTCTCTCTCTCTGTCTCCCTCCCTTCCCCTCTCTCTAAATAAATCTTTAAAAAAAAAATTGGTTTTATAAAGCAAATCATATCCTAAAGAACAGTATTTACAAGTTAGCTCATTAAAGCCACTAAGAAATGATAATTCAAACTTGGTGATAACTCATATAAGCACCTTTACAAGTACAAAATTATTATTTTCAAATAAATGATAAATTAATCAACCTTCTAAATGTTGCCCTACATTGTAAAGAATCTTTTTCCCTTAAGTTGTCTTATATTCAGATTTCAGAAAAATTCAATGATCCAACAGTGTTAAAAGAAATATAACATCTTTTTAAATAATTATAACTTTAAGTATTATTTATTATCTTAAATACATATCATCTTAAACATATATATTTTAAAAATCAAAAAGCAAATAAGTGTACAAACTATAACTGATAAAAAGACCATGAGGTGCAAAGTGGATTTTTATTGAATTTCATAAAAATCTGCTTCCAAAATTAAATATGTAATCTCACACTATTAGCTTGTGTGTATAAGTACCTACACACACATCTCCAATAAAACTCCACTAACTTACAACAGGCAATTATAATAAACCGATTGGAATAGTGATGTAGCAATATAAAAAACAAAAACTATGTGAAAGTCAAACAGTGGGAAAAAATTAATCCTTCAGAGCTTCCATTAGTCATCAGAATTATCTTACAACGAATCTGTTTGATTTGTGATGGAGAATCGAGCATTTGAAGCAGCCGCAGTCAAACGCACTGGGCCTTCGCCAGCATCTAATTCTGCTCTCTTCTGCCCGTCCCCGCTGCAGAGACTGCGTGACACAGGAGGTGGGGTGAAGCAGGTTTACGGTTGTTCACAGGGAAAGTACTACAGCAACTGGTGAACAATACAAGAAAAAAACTGTTCCACATACTTACAACTATAAACCTACTTTGGCCCACTCTGTGTAATTATTTTTAAGGAATTATTTAAGTTTTTCTGATAATTTTGAAAAACTGTTAGAATAAAATTGGACCTTCTAACACTAGAGTGTGTCCTAATAGATGAGAACACACTGCTTCGGTAATTCCAAGCCCTCTATTTTTAAAGAACTGAGTGACAACTTTTAACATCAAGTTCGTATCTATATTCCAGAGCAAACTGGAAGACACACTGTCTGCAAACATTACAAAATAGCAGTTTTAAATTTTAAGACTTGTCAATCACCAAACCAGTTTTGGGAAAAAAATTTAATACATGTAAGCAACTGAAAACTTATCCGAAAATACGGTACCAAGAATGCAAAAATAAATGCTGTCAACTTAGAGCCAGCCATCCCTACCAACATACCCACTCCAACCCTTCCTCACATGTGTGCTCCCTCTTCTAAAGTCTTCCCCGAAGCCCCAGCCAGCACAGACGTCTCTACTTAACTCCACAGCAGGGCAGGCCCATTGCTGGATCGCTGAGCCATGGTCTTGGGTCAGGAAAGGAGCTATCACGAGGCCCAAAGACCCTGCCCCTGCTTCTTCTGTCTCACAACAGAACAGCAGGAGCAAAGGTGCCCAGCGCACATCTGCACCTACCCCACCTCACCCTGGGTTCGCTACTCATCAATCAGTAGCATCAGTACTTGAACACTTAACAACCAACAAAGGATCAACTCTCACCCACTGCAGTAGGTGCACACTAAGGGCAAGGGACCAATTCTATTCATTTCTGTACCCATCATCATCCTCACTTTATGGTACTTATGTGTCAAATATGTGCTTTGTGAATGAATGTATAGCACGGTGTTGAATCCCAAAAGCTGGAAAATAAAGAGGAGAGGAAGAAATAAAAAGGGAGATGTGAGGAAGCAGTCACAGTACAATGAGGTAGTGAAGGCAACCCAAAGCAAGCATCAAAGTGGGACTATATATGCTCCTGTGTTAGATTCTTCCATGAGTATTAAATGAGGAAACACTGCAAACCTGTCATTTCTATAACGATGGGAAAGGTACAGGGCTATTTAAACAATCTAATAGCATTTTTAATCTACCTACAAAGCTATTTATAGACATTGTATACACATTTTAAACTTAACAAAAATCAATACGTTTCTTTTATGTCCACAATAAAACTAAAACAAAAAAGGCAACAATGTGTATTCAGTTTTAAATTTTAAAAACATTGGCATTTTTCTTTAGATTTCATGTCAATATATAAAAATTAAAAATTAAATACTAAACAGAAATATTTTATACTAAAAGGTAAATGAATGTCAAAAATGTTCATAGTAAGCCCGGCTGGTGTAGCTCAGTGGATTGAGCGCGGGCTGGGAACCAAAAGGTCCTGGTTCAATTCCCAGTCAGGGCACATGCCTGGGTTGCAGGCCAGGTCCCCAGTGAGGGCCATGTGAGAGGAAACCATACATTGCTCTTTCTCCCTCCCTTCTCCTCTCTCTAAAAATAAATAAATAATATCTTTTAAAAAAAATGTTCATAGTAAATATGTTAAAATTAAAAGACAGCATAAAATAGTTGCAACTTCATTACATATAATATCATATATATGTTCATTATGGGGCGGGAATTATATACTATTTTTAATTTAAGGTAAGAGAAAGATAATAATGGACCAATTAAAAAAATTAACCCAGGATGTAGGTATCCCACTCTATTACTCATTATATAATTACATCATGGGTGAATCACTCAAGAAATAAATTGTTGCTAACTACATTTCAAAGGAAGTCACAGTATTCAACCAATAGAAATTAAGTATTTGACTTCATCAGCAAATTTAAAAACAGAAATGTTTTCTCCAGGTTAAACTTTGTTTCCTTTGAACTAACTTTCTTAAAAATGATACATATCAGGGGATCTAAAATGTATAGCATGCTAACTACAGTTAATAATATTGTATTATATACTTAAAAGTTGCTAAAAGAATAAATCTTAAATGTTCACAAAAAAAGTAATTATGTGAGGTTATGGAAGTGTTAACTACCCCCATTGTTATCATTTCACAATGTATAAAAGCGTGTCAAATCATCACATCGTACACCCTAAGCTTACACAATGTTGTACATCAATTATATTTCAATAAGGCTGAGGGGAGAAGACTAATATATATAAAAAAGTGGCCATCGTTCTTCCCCACTCTATAAATAGATAAGCAGAAGATGAAACTAGTTACATCATATTTTGGGATCCTTTTATGTTAACTGTAGAACAGTCTTCTCGAGTTGGGATTTTTTAAAACTGCATTTTATACAGTGATATTTAAGCTTAAAATGCTTTCTTTTAGCTTTATAAATTTTGCTTTTTAATAGAAAACATATTCTGTATTTTATGAAGACTAGTGCTCAAATATAATACACTGGCTTCTAATGGGGGGTAGGGGGAGTCAGGAAGAAGAAAGCAGGCTTTGTTTTAAAGAAAAAAGTAATAATGCATTAAATGCATGGCTTAAATTAATTTTAAAGCATGAGACCTCTGATATGGTTATGTACTTTTTGTACTAAAATCTTAAAAGTGAACTTTCCTCAACTTGAGACTTATAGTCAGGTATGACTACCCACGTACATACTCTGATCTACACATGAACATCTATATGCACCTTTGTACACCCATACACATCTTTCTAAAGCTAGCTGTTCTTTCCATGACTATAGACATCCAAACATATAATCTTTCTACACACATATACATTAGAAGGTGTATGTCTATCTTCTATTTCAATTTCAAATGAAAATGAGAATATAACAAATTTTATTGCATTTGGAAAAAGAATGAAAAATGGAAGCTCTTTTAATGTAAAATTGCCATGGTTGGTTAGTTAAAACAATAGTAGACACATTCCCAATACCAAGATGGATATGAAAAAAATAAGTAGCATAGTATCATAAAATGTGTAGCTTACTTTGTGCCTTTTCACAGAAGTTTATCTGAAAGCCTAAAGTAAAAGAGATAATTCCAGTTCATTTACTGTAAATCAAACAAACCAAAATTAGAACATGACATTGCACTTTTATATAACAATTTGAATAAAACAAATTTAAGAACATTTCAAATCACATAACCCCCAACACCACATTTCCTTAATAATTTGGCTTTTTCCAATGTAGATGTACTTTATTAGAGAATTGAAATACAGTTTACATCATAAAAGTTACATTGTCTTTAGGTCTATTCAATTAAAAAGAAAACGGCGATTAGCCCTTGGAAGCTAAGAATAATTTTTGAGATAGATCTGTCAATTCCTTCAACCTACAAATCAGAATATTACAAGTTATATTATCAACTCAAATTACTGACTTAGAACTATTCATGAATAATTACTAACTAGGATTCAAAAGCCTCAGTAGTTCATGAATTGTGAACCTAAACATTTTCTGGTCAGCTGTGTCCAAATGGTAAGACAATGAACTACTGAGAGGGGCTGAAATTCTTCTGGAGTAGGCCTGGTTAAAAAAAAAAAAAAAAGACCATGCCCCTAGGAATGACAAGACAGAGTAGGACTTTATTTATAAGAAAAACTGTGAATTCTCCTTAGAAACATGGACACATTTTCCAAATCCAGTTGAATCTGGTTGTCCCTTATGCATACAGTGTACACAAATGTAACTTTTTATAAAATACACCCAGTAAAATAAGTTGTTTAAAACAAGAGCCTTCTCAAAATTTTCTTTCACCCCCTTAGTTCCTCAGGTAAATAGCTGGTATTCTTAGAAGTCTACTATGCCTGTGCTTATTACTACTCTGGGAAACAAAATGGAGAAAGTACATTTAGAATAAGTATCACTCAAGCTTGTATTTACACAAATTCCATCAAAACTTGTAGGAAAAAGAATCAGGTCTAAAGGAAGAATATGATTAAGAAGTCTTTCCCATCTAGTTATCAAAATGCTTGGGATTTAAACAGATAGGGATATCACCTTTTTGTAGAAAACTTCAAGATGCTAATGTAGCTACTCTGACATGAAGGTTACTTTGGTGTACAAAAGTAACCCACTGTTTACTACCTAACGACACAAATGGCAAGACAGGAGGAAGCGGGAATGGAGACTTCATGGGACAGAAGTACTGTGGGCACACCTGGAGGCAGGGCACAGACAGACACTTACAGTGAAGCTCAATATGTGTCCTAACAAACCAGCAGCACGGAGATTTCAGGAAGAAAAAAAATCAAAGATCCATGGGTCTTAGAAACCAAAGCAACTAAAAGCCATCTAGCCTCCTGCCAAGCAAAGTGAGCCGCGCACAAGGCAGGAGGAAAGGGAACTGGCTCTTTGGAAGCAGCAGTGGGACAGAGAGCAGAGGAGCCTGGGCCACGGGTCTGAAGTCAGGCTCCTACCCGCTCCCACTACAGGAAAGAAGGGAAAGTTCACCTGTACCACAGCTAGAGAGGAAGTTGATGAAACAATGAAACAATTTTAAGACAATAGTTACTTTTCTCTTTTTAGCTCTAAATACAGGCAACAGTTGCTACTAAGTAGCAAAAATAAAAGGTGAGAGAAAAGGTGGACAAAATATCAACATGAATGGGGAAAGGGGCAAGAAAAATAAATGTGAAAAGTTTGAAAAAGAACAAGTTGGATCTGTACATATGTTTGTATAAGTTACAGGATAAAACATAACAAATAGAAACAAATTATAAAGGTGTAGGTAACCTAGAATGTTAGAATGTCACCAATTCCTGCTCTAGCACTTCTTAGAAGATAAACCCACGTTTTTAAGTACTTTAAAATTCTCAAAACTCCAAGTTCTGCCAGTACAGAATCAATGCAAGTAGCTCAAAAGAAAGGGAGTGAAATTCACAAAGCATAACTACAGACTTGCTCTTTTTACCTAATTATGGAGGAAGTAACCAAGTAAACAGATTCTAAACCTCATCCAGACATGCGTCTCTGCAGTATTTTTCATGCAGAAAAGACTTCCTACGGGCTAAGTGACCCAGCGTCCACCAGGCAGGCAAAGGTTAAACTAACATAGTGGCTCACCTTTTCTTCAGAGTTCCACTTAATCTTATCGATTAAATCAGATAAGCTATTCAGCGAAATCGTTCTAAACCAGGGGTGTCAAACTCATTTTCACCAGATGTAATTTTAGGACTGTATAAATTTAATTACTCCTTAACAGTTAAGCGAGAGCTCGGCGCTGCCACCGGGTAGAAACATGGTGCCGGGCCGGATCCAGCCTCTGGGCCTTGTGCTTGCCACCTGTGCCACAGGCCAAGCCACCAAGTCTTCCTCTGACACAAGCACACGGAGTCGTGTTGTTCATCGCTTTAAAGCTTCAACCTCAAAATGTTAACGTGTCTTAAACTGCAAAATTACTCATAGTGCATCATTATAGTTCTAACATCTAAGAATTTATGTAAGCCTGCCCAAAATGTCTGTTTCCATTGTACTTCGAGTGAGCCCCACAAGATTTCCCGCTGCTATTTCTTTAGCTTTCCTTACTTCACTTTTCCCAAGCTTAAAAGGGAGCCACCTAAATTCAGTACCATATTTTTCGGACTGTAAGATGCACTTCCTCTCTCAAATTTGGTAGGAAAATGGGGGTGTATCTTATAGTCCAAATGTAGCTGTTGAGTTCTGTTTACATTTACATTGGTGAAATATTATGTTATTTGTGTTATTAAATATTTTACCACATTTTTTGCTTCACAATTTTTTTCCTATCTTCCTCCTCCAAAACCTAGGTGCATCTCATGGCCCGGTGCATCTTAGAGTCTGAAAAATACAGTAATTCCAGGTTGTCTGCATCATCCAGAACTATTCATGATTTTGTAAGTACTAATCAAATATGCCAGTTCTTTTTCCTCCCTGTGGCCAATGACTCTTATTTTTTCTGGTTATGTAACTTTAATGCTCTATTATCATCTCAAACCTTTTCAATTAAGCCTAGTACACCCAGGGAGAGACTCTAACTTCTTCTATAAGCCTCAATTTTCTCATCTGTAAGATAGAATAATAATACACAAAAGTGTTTTGTGATGATTAAATAAGGCAATCTGTCTAAAATGTCCAACAGAGGGCCTGGAATAAAGTAGGCGAATATTTTCATAGTCACTATTATTCCTGGTCTCTCCCCACGTGAACAGTGGCTGTGGCGCCTTCCCTACCAGACCAGCTTCACCTCCGCAAAATCAGCCCTTCCCTCTCCCTTCATTCTCTTCAGTCATCTTAAGACGGTTAAAAGGGAAGAACTCCAGAGGGGAGGGGGATCTCCACCAAACCTCCACATTTCTGCTACAGCCCTGCCTAGACACTGCCTGGTGTCCGGGGGTTAACAACTCCAAAAAAGAATACCCCACCTCCCATCACCCCCACTGGAACCTACCCCAGATATCAGGGATACTGGCAAACACATCAGGGGAGCCCCTTCATGTCTCTCACATTTTAGCAAAGCCAGGCAATGAACAGACACAGGCACCTCACATACATAGCAGAGCTATATTTGGCAACACTGATCTTGTTTCCCCGTTTTAAATTTTTATTTGAGTGATTGTTGGTAAGATGAAATGCAGCTTGAAAAGGCTGCTGTGTCTTTCCCTGTGTTAGGGAATGACGTGTTGATCTTCAAGAATCAAGCTGTGCATGATGCAATTGTTATTTTTTTCAAAAGGTCCATCTTGAGCTGTGTTTAACAATTGGCCAATGCTCCCTTTCACTGTGTAGCCACAAGTTAGGCCAATCTTATCACTCCTTGCCCTTGAATCCTTTCTATGAGTACCCATTAATTCCCAATCAAGCTAAGAGTATATAAAGAGACAATGAAGACTTTCTGGAGTTGGGGGAAAAGGAATAGAAGCCAACCCATGCCCATTGGCAGGGAGAGTAATTTGCCTAGATTGCAGATGTATCCAGGATGGCAATGTATGTTATTAACTCTTATGCTAAATGTATCCCTTTTATATATTTATTAGGTATAGTGTACAAAGAAATCTATTACCTTGCATATCTACACTGGCCTCTTGGGTCTCAAGGCCTAATTAAAGTTTCCCACTTACTTACAATTCCTAATCAAAATGCCTCCAAATACAAAATGCCAGTGTAAAACCTCCAGCAAGTTTAGAATTCTATTTAGGACATATAGGAACATCAGGAAGCACTAAGATTCCAAAATTAACCCAAATGTGGCTGGATGCTTAGAGTTTCCAC
Source organism: Micronycteris hirsuta (assembly GCA_004026765.1). Classification (NCBI taxonomy): domain Eukaryota; kingdom Metazoa; phylum Chordata; class Mammalia; order Chiroptera; family Phyllostomidae; genus Micronycteris; species Micronycteris hirsuta. The sequence goes on along the minus strand of PVJI01002181.1, from coordinate 14,360 downwards.
CCTCAAACTGAAACCTAAAATAATCTCTCCCTTCTATTCCTGAATCTGCATCACTTCTGGCAAAGATTCTTCTCTCAGCCCTGAATGGCGGAAATGACTGAGAGAGAGCTCAGAGAACTGGGTAAGCCTGTGGAGTAGAGTACTAAGAAAAGCAAAGGCTACCAGGTGGATTAAAGCCCACCTGTACTAGGGCAAATTACTTAATTAAATGTCAGTTCCCAGATCTATGTAAGGGGACTATGCCCAATGACCCTTAAAGGATGCATATAAGCATCAAATTAGGTAAGGATAGAGAGAAAGAGCTGTTCACTATTAGTTTCCCTTTTTAAGTCTGAATTCAAGTTTCTCGGGTTCTATCACCTGGACCATCTGTATCTTCTAGAGATGAGATTGCAAAGGAAATTGACCTGAGTTATGCATGACGGAGTTGGTTATGATAACCAGACCTCAAAAAATAAGGAACATGCTACTGGCCCAAATCTATCCAGCTTCTCAAAAGAGGTGAAAGAAATAGAATGAAAAAACGAGAACACAGAAAAAGACGACAGGACTCAAAAAATACAGGGTTAACTAATATGGCACCTTCAATGAGTTTCAGCACACATCCACTCTGATAAGATGCATTAAAGGAAAATGTGACAAAAGAAGTGTCCTGAAAGTGATATATTTTTCTGCTTTTTAAATTTTAACCCTAGAGTTGCTCTCATTTTTAGTGGAACACAGATATATTAATGCAATATATGCTTTCAGAGGGGACTAATTTTTGAGCTGGACTTGTATCAGGTTATATCAAATAAATGATAAAAGAAATAGCATGCAACACACTGGGAAAGGCAAGCAATTCTAGGATTTAGAACTATGTATGTACAATGTCTACACAATTCAGTTCTTTAAAATTAACATAAAGGCACCCTCTTACGGTTCTTGGTGAATAAATAGTCCAATATAACCACACACAGGGCATCTCATACATATTTTATATACTCCAATATTATTGGGAGGAAAAAAGTATACTGATTTTAAATCTTCCCTTTTTCTCAACGGGTATACTTCATTATACTTGAAAGTTTTGTATACAGAATCACACTATTCTTACTTAAATTGATATTTACAAAATGTTCAGCTGAGGGTAAGTAGGTAAGTCCATAAGTTTTCTGTTACACATCTATACTGGAAACCTAAAAAGAATAACTGTCTAGATTAGCACATTAAGAGAATCAGAGGCACCTACAACACAGACTATATTTCTTACTGTGTACTTTACGAATGCCTCCATGTTTTTCAGAATCAATTACAGATTCTGACCATTTTTTTTTAAAAACTGACACTTCTTAGCTACCTGCATAAAGTTTAAGGAAAAGTTTAATTTTTCCCTGCATTGTCTTCTATAATAAATTTAACTTCTTGTGTTTATGAGATCTTTTAAATCTAGTACATTTTAAGTGACTAGTAACTAAAGCAGGTAACCACCTATAATAACAATTCTTGTATGCTGATATTTTATATTTTTCAAAGCACTTTCACATGCATTAATCTAATAATGTGATTCTCATAAACAGCCCTAAAGGTAAGTATTATCACTATTTTAACAGATGAAACACTCAGAGTTCAGAAAAGGTGGGTAATTTCCCCAAGGTCACAGAGCTTGTACATGGCAGAATAGTAAACTGAATCCAGGTAGATAATAAAAAATGGAAATCAACAGGTTAGAGAGAAGGATGGGGCCCATTAACAAGGAAGCTAAGGGAATTCAGTGGATCATGAGGGGTTAGGGACTCATCTACCAACAATGAAAGAGACTATTAAGGAGGCCATTAACAAATAACAGAACTGTTGCTACTACCAATGATGATGGCTAACATGTAATAACAGCATCCTGATTACATGCCAGCCCCATGCTTTACATGCATTCTCAAAGTACCCGTGAGGTAAGCATTATTCCTACTTCCCAATTGAGAAACTGAGGCTTGCAGAGGTTAAATATCTTGCTCACAGTCACAAAAATCTTAAGTCGTGATGAGGGGATTCAAATCCAGGCCTCCAGAGCTCTGGCTGTTAAGCATAATATTAAGAAAACATTATTTCCCAGCCTGGATCACTCTTGAGCCATAAGCATCAAAAGAGTGGTCCAAATCGGGAAATATTAAAAAGGTGTGCGGGGTTATCCAGTGCCCCACACAGTGCTGATCACCCAGAAGTATCTCCGATGTCTGTTCTATGAAACGTCTCCCATTACGTGCCGTTTGAAAGAGCATGGTCATTAAAAACCCCCAGAAAGGCCGTGTTGGGTGGGAAGTAGCAGCAGACTGTGCAAAGGGGGTGGAAACACAAGGACCATCTCTGTGAGGTTTGATCTAAAGCCAAAGGCCTTTGGTAGATGAAGTGCTGGAGGCTAGGCTCTACTATTACAAAACGAGCAAAAAAGAGAGATTCTAAATTACTGCTTAAGCTCATGCTTTATAACCTGAACTCAGCTGGACAACATCCTGAGAACTGCAAGCACTTCTCTTCATTCTGAGTAATCAAAAGAGGTTAAAGAACAGATATAACTAACAGATTCCTGAATCAATCAAGGCTATACACAACACTGATAAAAAAAAAAAATCATCAATAATTCAGAGAAAAGTTTGCTGTCCTCCTCCCTTTTAAAACGAATTCAGCCTAATAGAAAGTTTTGCTCACTAGACATGCAAACACAGGGGTGGGGGAGGAAAACGGAGAGCAACAGAGTAATTCCTAACCTCAATGACTTTCTTTGCATTCCTAGAACATTCCAAGCTCTTTCCCACTTTGGGGCCTTCACACCGCACTGTCTTCTGCTCAGAAGTCTCTTCTCCACCACGAGGGAGCCCTCTCCCCGACCATCGCCTACACAAAACCCAGCTGTTCCCTCCCTAACACTCTTCTCCAGCAGCAACTCCAGCCACTCTTTTCTGTAGACCCAGTCAGTCCGAGAGGACTATGGCTGGCACTGGGCAAATGTCCAATAAATTTTTTTCTGAAAAAATAAATGTATACAGCTTTTTCAAACTACCAATTTCCTTACCCCTCCCCCGAAAAAAAACTCACATTATTTTATGTCACCCATTGGGCATAAGCGATCCAATCCTAAACTGTTACTTTGCTGTTTCATTGCCCCCCCACCACCACCTAGACTGTAAAGCTGTAAGATCAGAAAGCCCAAATGGTTCTTCGACTGTACACTGTGCTTTGCAACACGGCAGCTCCCAATAACTAATTCAATTTGAATTAATTATCTGAGGGCCTGCACAGAAAGTGTCCTCTGAGCTCTGACATCATCCTCTTTATTTATCACTGATCTTTATGTACACTAAAATGATGGGGAGGGTGGCAGGATTATAAAAGTGCATGAACCCTGTCTCTGCTTCATAAATCACACACATCCTCATACACACGAAATCGTCCACACATGCGGACGCTAACCAGACACAGTCACGACAGATCACGGGGCCCTCGGGAAGACTAATCAGAGAGCACGTCGGTCCCCCTACCAGGGGTACTGCAACTAATTCCGCTAGTAACCTAACTAAGCCGTTTGCTCAAGTTGTCGAGAGATTTCTGAGATTCCCTTTTAAAAACAGCGCTGCTACTCGAAATGCCCCCGTTAACTTCAGGAAATGGTCCCTGATGGGCTGGGGCCTGGTCTTTCCACGGGACCCCGGTCTGGAGCCACGCCGGCTCCTGAGCGGTGCCGGTGGGAGCGCCGCCTCAGGTGTCCGGACGCTCCCGGGGCCCCGTGACCCGCGCCTCCCCTGCCTGCACCTCTCCGTCTACACCGAGCCCACGCGTTGCTGCTGCTGTTGTTATTTCTGCAGCAAAGCTAGCGCAGAAATCGCTGGCCGGAACAAATGGCGGCCCCCAGGCCCAGGGCTGTCTACCTACCTTCCAGGTGGCCCGGGCCTCAGCACGCCCCCGCCTCCCCGCTCCCCGCTCCCCGCAGAAGTTTGGGACCGCGGGGTCCGACCGGACCGCGCCGCGAGGTCAGCTCGGCGGTCTGGCTGCAGCCGTGCCCGGAGGGATTCAAGATGGCCCTGAGCGGGGCCCACCGAGGCGGCGGAGAGCCGAGCGCGGGCGCGGGGCCGAGGGGCGCCGGGCCGGGACGCCGCCGCCGCCGCCGCCTACCTGAGCAGACGCGGAACCCGGAGCCAGGCCCCGCGGCGCCGCCCGCCCGCCGCAGCCCGGGCCGGCGCGTTCCCGGAAACGCGGCGGGGCGCGCGCCAGGTAACCCGCGGCCGCGACGGGGGCGCCGCGGGGGCGGGCCGGGCCAGGTGGGCCCCGCGGACCCGCGGGGGAGCCGGGCCGGGCCCAAGGGCCGAACGCAGGCGGAGGCCGCGACCGGAGCCTGCGCGTGCCCGAGCCCGGGTCCGGGCCGAGCCCTAGGCGGCCCGCACGGGGCGCGAAGCCGCGAGGGAAGGAGTGAGGCGGGCGCGGGCAGCCCCGGTGGCTTCCTCAGCCGGGTCCGGGGGCGTCCGCGGCGGCGGGGACAGGCCGCGACGACGCCGACCGCCGCGCCGGGGAGCCGGGGTCTCGGCGCTGCCGCGTTCCTTACCCTGCATGCTGCTGACGGCCGGGTGGCTCGGCGCCGGGGACCCTACGGGGCCCGGGGTGCCGCTGCCGCTGCCACCCCCGGAGCCGCCGCCGCCGCTCGGGCTCGAAGCCGCCATTGTTGGGAGTGAGGAGCCGAGCGGCGCCGCGGCGGCTGCAATGCAGCAAGCTCGGCCTCTCGCTCGGCCGAGGGGCGCGGCCTCCGCCGGCCCTGGCCCCGCCCCCGGCACGCCCCCGCCCGAGCCTGGCGCGCGGCCGCGCCGGCAGCCGAGCCTGGAACGGCCCAGGTCGCGGTGCAGACCCAGAGGCAGGCAGGCAGGCAGGCAGAAGTTCTGCACCCGTTCTGCGGGGCATAAAGCGGTTCGCAGAATTAGGAGTGTGTCCGTGTTTGGGGCAACAAAAAGGTACAAAGCTTGCCCAGAAACTTAAGAACCCACTTGTTGGATCTCAAACCCAAAATCAAAATGGTAAAGCTGAAAGGGATTCCGGGCGTCGCGGACCTTCCAGAGGGGAGTTGGCGCTACCTCTGGCTCCGTCCGAAGCTCCTGTTAAGCCCTACCTAACACCCCAGCCTCTTTCACTGCCCTGGGGGCCCCCAAAACTACTGCATCCCAACACTACTGAATCAGAATCTACATTTTAATAATATGCCCAGATAATATACATATATAACAGGGGCTCGTTGTCCAACCTCCTCCCACCCAGCCCTCATCTGTGCTGAGACTTCATAGCAGATTGGAAAGGTGTCCTCAATCAAAAGAGCCCAACCTTCTTGCTCCAAACCCAGCCCTAGCCATCAACTTGATTGCTCAGGTGCTAACAGTGGCTAGAGATAGAGCTTAGGGAAAGTAAACTGCGGGAAGAATAAAGACAAATTGAAGGTGAGAGCAGGTAGGTGTACTGAAGCAGAGGGCCTTTTACATTCTGGCCTGCCACCCTCCTCACAGAGTTTGGCTGACAGAGCAATAGCTCCAAGTTCAGGTCATTATAAACATGGCCACATCCCCATCTAAGGAATCAGTAGCACACGTTACTTTTGTTGGTCCTGGGGTATCCTAAATATGAGCTCCATAGAGGGGAAAACTTATCAGACAACCGGAAAGGGAAGTTTCCCATCCGGGCTGTCAGCCCAGGGTGCAGACTACATATTCTACCTACATCTCCTGTCTAGTGCTGGTAGGAGAGATATAACAAATGACGAAAGAAAAGGAGGAGCCCTGGCCAGGTGATTCAGTTGGTTGGAGCATTGTCCCATATATCAAAAGGTTGCAGGTTCAATCCCTGGCACAGGCACCTACGGGAGGCAACTGATTCATGTTTCTCTCTCACATTGATGTCTCACCCTCTCTGTCTAATAATCATATGCTCCGGTGAGGATTTTTTAAAAAGAGGAGAGGAGCTGTGGCTCCCTACCATTCTTCCCTGTTAAGGTGTAGATTGGTAGATGGCTTCCTTTTCTTTGGGTTTTATATTTTAGCTCCTGGAAGAGTTACTATCAATAATTAAATGAAACTCCTCTTTCAAAACATCAACACAGCTTGCCAAAGATTAGAAAAAAATGATGCAGAAAAAGGGGGATACACACACCTTGCATTTCCATTGGGTCGGCCACTTTGGTGTAATGAGAATAGGCATCAGCAGTCCCTTCGTTTGCTGGCAAATGAACCAAATGCAGTATCCTGTCCTCATCAGGCTCCCATTGCAAAATGACCAGATGCCAAATAGTTCTGTATGAGCAATTTTCTGACACTTTAATCCAGTACCTTCTAGAAAGGTTCCCCACCAGTCCCTGTTGTCCAAATGTCGCTGTAGTGTGTGTGTCTTCTTGTTTCTCATTTCTGCTTCCAGAGTCCCAATCCCATTCTTTGATATGGACAATTGATATATTCATAGTCTTATGTAAAGTTCCACCAGCCCCTTTTTCCAATTATATGTATTTCTTTAATAGAAACTTATTCATTCTTTAATATAAATCCTAGAGGCAACAGTAGAGGTTAGGTAACTACTAGAAAAAAAAGCTTTTAAAAACATGTCGTTTTCGCCCGGCTGGTGTAGCTCAGTGGATTGAGCGCGGGCTGGGAACCAGAGGGTCCCGGTTCGATTCCCAGTGGGGGCACATGCCTGGGTTGCGGGCCGGGTCCCCAGTGGGGGCCATGTGAGAGGCAGCCGTGCATTGCTGTTTCTCTCCCTCTCTGTCTCCCTCCCTTCCCCTCTCTCTAAAAATAAATAAATAAAAGCTAAAAAAAAAACCATGTCGTTTTCCCATATTGTTTTAGATTATGTATAGGTTACATCAAGTTCAAAAGGAGTTTAATAAAGTAAGGAAAACATTGACCTGATATAGTTAAATAAACTTAAATAAGAAAAATGTATGAAACAAATAAACTTAAGGGAAAACATTCGACCTAGGAAATTCATTCAGGAAAATTAAAAGAGTAACATATAATTAATTAGATTTTTTTTTTTTTGCTTAATAATGCCTAAAGCTGGGATTGTGATAAAAGTGGCAGTGCACTCGCATTGATGCTAGCATTGTAAACCACTGCACGAGAACCAGGGAAAAGCACCATCGTTTAGGTCTGCATATGGGCAAAATGAGCAAGAACCTCAGTTTGTTCAAATGAATGAAGTCATGACACTTTTACTTTTTTATATGCTCGTATTTTTATACTTTATGAGTTGTTTTCTGATGTGTTTTATGATCTGTTATAAACTGAATTGTGTTCCCCAAATATTCGTATATTGAAGTCCTAACTCCTAGTACCTCAGAAAGTGATTGTATTTGGAGATAAGGCCTTTAAAGAGGTATTAAGGTAAAATGAGGTCTATATGAGTGGACCCCAATCCGATATGACTGGCGTCCTTGCAAGGAGAGTAGGACACAGACACACACACAGGTAAGACCATGTGAGGGCACAGGGAGAAGAGGCTGGCCACAAGCCAAGGAGAGAGGCCTCAGGAAAAACCAGCCCTGCCGACACCTTGATCTCAAGCATCCAGCCTCTTCTGTGAGAAAAAAAAATGTCTTGTTGTTTAAGCCACCCAGTCCGTGGTACTTTGTTCCAGCAACCCTAACTAACTCCTGTATGGTTCAAGAAATGAATGGCTTAAAAAAAGTATAGCCTCCCCCACAACCCACCTCCCTCCCCAGCCTCCCTCCTCCCCCTTAGTTCTGTCCATGTATCCTCTACAGTGATTCCTGAAAACCCTTCTCCCCATTGTCCCCTCCCCACTCCCCCCGGCTATTGTTAGACTGTTCTTAATTTTAATGTCTCTGGTTATGTTTTGCTTGCTTTCTGCTTTTGTTGATTATGATCCAGTTAAAGGTGAGATCATATGGTATTTGTCCCTCACCGCCTGGCTTACTTCACTTAGCATAATGCTCTCCAGTTCCATACATGCTGTTGCAAAGGGAATAAGCTCCTTCTTCCTTTCTGCTGCGTAGAATTCCATTGTGTAGATGTACCATAGTTTCTTGATCCATTCATTTGTAGATGGGCACCTAGGTTGTTTCCAGCACTTGGCTATTGTGAATTGTGCTGCTATGAACATTGGAGTGCATAGGTTCTTTTGTATTGGTGTTTCAGGATTCTTAGGAGGGGAGGACGGGAGGGGAGATGTTGCAGATAACTGTAATTGAACAACAATAAAGTAATTATTTTTAAAAAAAGATGAAAATTTTAGAAAGATGTAGTAGTAGCAAGTAGCTAAAACTGCTGTTGAATTATGTGTGTGCCAAACAATTGTAAAAGATTAAAAAATAATTTAAAATTGAAAAAAAAAGTATAGCCTTTTTCGTAATGATAATAGTAATTGGCATAAAGGATCCCCAAATGGGCTTAAAATTCTTGGCTCTGCCTGTAGTGACTTTTCCTTCCCAATGGAGGATGGGACTAACAGATAAGGCCATTGATATGAACAGCATGTGGCAGGGTCCGTGCCCCTTCCTGACTGAGCCTGCAGAGAAGAACAATATCTGTGTCTCCCCTGCTCAGAGCACCTTTGTTTAGAAACCTAGCTTGCTGGTTCTTTTTTATACATATGTCTCAGTGGTTAGATTAAGAGGACATTTTTTGCTTCATATCCCAAATAAATTAAAAATAAGTTACACCTGGATTTTACCTCAGGACCCCAATTTCAGCTTCCAAGAAGGTAGTAAGAGAGGTCAGACACTGCAATTTAGCTGGAACAATCACCAGATATTTACTCAGCAGTGGGCTTTGAGCAAAACCCGTCTTCTGTCCATCCCCAAATCACTGAGGGCTCCAGACCAGCCCATCCAATGACTGATTTTGCCTCTTTAGGCAGAGGACCGCGAGCTGTGCAGTTTCTGGATATTGGATGAACATTGCATTTAACTGAAAATAAAGGGCATGTAAGAAGCTTTGGCTGGTTAGTGCCATCAAAAGAACCCAAATTCTGTCTGGTTCAGATAAAAGAAGACATTACTTTTGATTACTAACAATCATGCATGGGTATAAAGATTTATAGGTAAATTATTCATCACAATATTACTTACAAGAGAAAAAGTAGAAACGCTTCACTCTAAGTCAGTATGACTAAGTGAAAGGTGATATTGGCAGTACTAGCCATGGCCTGACCAGATACAGAAATATACTGTAGTGATACAATTCTCACCTGTTAGAACTATGCTTATAGCCTGTCCTCGTATTTTCTATTGTTTACCTACCCTCACTATTTTTTTTTTAAAGGAAACCAAAATGGAAAAAAAAAATTGGGCACATCTTTGGGGGCGGAGGAAGTGCAGCATGATTGACTGGGAAGGGCTGGAGGGATCTTTCCAAGGTAATGACCATGCTCTGTACCTGACAGAGATGTGGGTCACACGAATATATGCCCTTGTCAAAGTGCAGCAAATATATGCTCAGGATTTGTCCACTTCGATGTATGTAAGTTATACATGAAGAGAAAAAACAATAAATAAAAATGGAACTCTAGCTAATGGTATAAATGCTGAAGTGTTCAAAAGGACATGTACTGCTATCTGCAGTTTGCTTTGAAATATGTCAAAAACAAGGTGGATGAATGAAAGGCTAGTGGGACAGATAGATGGACAGGTATGTGCTAACACAAGCATGACGAAAATGAAATGGTAGTGAGAAAATCTAGGTAGGCGGTAGACTGATGTTAGCTACAAGTTTTTCAACTGTATGCTTGAAATTTTTTCGTAATAAAACATTAGGTGAAGGTGAAAAACAATACATTTTTTAAATCACACAAAAATTAAACATATTGCTAAAGTAAACTGCCCCCCTAGAGCAAAAAGTACAAAGCAAACAGTATAACTTCTAATGAGTAAGTATAAATTTAGACAACCTCCCACACCCCCTGCTTTAGGCATCCACTAACCTTTTGTCTGTCTCCATAGATTTGCCTAACTAATTTGTCTAATTGAGTAGTCTTCTTATAAAAATCAGAACATATTGAAACTTATCCAAAAGAAAGGCATGGCCTAAGCTACAGCCATGTAGGACCCTCATATGTGAAGACGCATGCGCTGTGGGCTAACATGAGAACATGAGAACACATAGGCACCTTTGACTAACTCGACCTCAGAATTTAATAACCACTTAAGGGGGGACATTGCATTTTGGGTTTTTGTTTTTGAGATTAAGTAACAGTATCTGGTTTGAATTTGAATAACATTTTTTTGTTTCATGGAGGGGTTTTTGAGGAACAGCTTTATTTAGCTATAATTCATATACCATATAATGAAATGTATAATTCACTGAGTTTTAGTATATTCACAGAGTTGTACAGCCATCATGATAATCAAGTTTAGGATATTTCATGACCCCAAAAGAAAGTCCACGCCATTTGCAGTCTCTTTCGATTGGCCCCCAACCTCCCACACCCTAGCTTTAGGCAACCACTACTCTGCTCTCTGTCTCCTTAGATTTGCCTATTCTAGACATTTCAAATAAATTAAGTCATTTAACATGTGGCCTTTTCTTTCTGATTTCTTTTACTGAGCATAATATTTTAAGGCTCATCCATAATCATAGCATGTATCAGTAGTTCATTCATTTTCATGGCTAGAGAATATTCCATTGTATGAATATACCACTTTTCTTTTTTATTCCCACTGATGGACATCTTGGGTTGTTTCTTCCTTTTGGCTATTACAAGTAATGCTGCTGTGAAGATTTGTGTACAAGTTTTTGTATGGACATATGTTTTCTAACCTTTTGTTTAGATAGCTAGTAGAAGAATTGTTGGGTCACATGGTAACTCCATGTTTAACCACTTGAGGAGCTCCCAGACTCCTTTCCAAAGTGGCTATACTGTTCATTTTGCATTCCCACCAGCAGAGTATGAGTGTTCCAGTTACTTCTCATCTTAGTCAACACTTCCTGTTATCTTTTAATGACAGCCACCCTAGTGGGTAACATTGTATTTTGAGGCGTTTTATCTATAATATCCACTGAACTGGACATTGGTAGACACGGTATGTTATAAACTAAAAATGAAACATGTTCATTTCAAGAGGAGATCCCACAACACAAATTCTTGTGACCATAGATCATCCACTTTTGGTACAATCAGACTGCACGCAATTCTACTAGTTAGAGTTCAAGAAAGTGGTGGCCTTTTCCAAGAGGTACACACAGAGTTGCTGGCTTACTCCAATGATCAGAAATTAGTAACTAAACTCTATTAGTTATTGATGAGGCACTTTATCAACTACATAGATTAACTGAAGAATTATTGCTGGACACATAGGAAAGTATCTACTTTTTGATGTTGAAAAAAGTGAATTACTGCTCTGGCTGGTGTGGCTCAGTGAATTGAGCACTGGCCTGTGAACCAAAAGATGGCTGGTTTCCCAGTCAGGGCACATGTCTGTGTTACAGGCTGTGTTCCCAGTTGGGGGTGTGTGAGAGGCAACCAACTGATCAATGTTTCTCTCCTTCTCTTACTCCTTCCCTCCCCTCTCTCTAAAAGTAAATAAAATCTTTTAAAGAATAATCACTCAACATCAGAATTGATAATAAAGTTATATGATACTCACAACAAAAAAATGGAAGACAAGGTGGACTCTTAACAAAAATGTAACTTTCCTTATATTAGTCAGATGCTGAGTGCTTTGTTAACTCTAAATATAGCTCTGAAAACTATCACCCATTATACCCCAGGAGCACATCATACTTTTGTTTGTTTATAATACATAAATGACACAGACACTTTTATTTATTTTAATATCTAAATAGCACATTAACCAATAAATGAACACCAACAATTCAGTAGAAAAAATGAGTAAAAGATAAGTAAATATAAACAGTTTATAAACCAATGACTCTAAGTCTCATTCATAATTATAGTAATATGTATTAAAATAATCAATAATGATATATATTTTTCCTACAAAGTGACAAATATAAAAATATTTCATGATCTATTTCTCTGTTGACCTAACATATTAATTATCTCGAATACAAGCTCCCATTAATTCAGAGAAAAATCATCTTTAACTAAACTCAGCTCTTTCATTCAAAGTCATTCTCTCCCTGATTCTCTGTGTCAGTTACTCGACAGAAACTGGCAGACTGCCCCTGATAGTCTCAGAATGTAGGCACATTCTAATAGCAATTCAGAGTTGTAAGACTTCCACATGAAAGAACTAGAATTTCACCAGTTCCCATTGCCTTTACCTCTACTTTCTTCTAGATCATTTCCATCTTCCCCTTTCTTTATATTTTTCTTTAAAAAAGAAACCCTATCTTTCTGCTCCTGTCTCTGACTTGTGGTTTCTCAGCCTCTGCCTATTGGCATTTTGTCTCTGATGCTTCTTGTGGGGTGCATCACAAGTCCTGTGCATTACAGGCTGTATAACAGCATCTCTGGCTTCTACCCAGTATACACCATGAGAAACAACACCCCTGCCCCCAATCATGACCCTCAGAATTGTCTTCAGACATCACCAGATGTCTCTTGGGAGCACGATTGCTCCTCACTGAAAACCACTGATCCAAATTCTCCTTAATATGGATTTGAAGTATATTTTATTAATTTATTAAGTAGAATTTTATCAATCTGCTTCTTTAACTTAGAAAATAAAATTAAACACTTTATGATTATTATAAAGCCTAAATGAAGTTACTTTTTACTTTTTGTACAACACAACTCTTTTTTCTATGTGTTGGTCACACTTTATAAAAAATAAATTTTATATTCACAGCCTCAATAAAATTGGATAAGATGATTTATAAAGTTCATATAAAAAAAAAACAAAATAGTCCCCTCCCAAAAATCTTAAAAAGAACAAAAGTAAAGAAATCTACCTCTGCCATATATTAAATCTACAATAATTAACTACATGGAGCTGGCCTAATTAGGAATGACTAATTAGGAAGAAGACCAGGAATAGAATCAAATACTACTAGAAAAAAGCAAGCAAAATATAACCAGAGACATTGAAATTAAGAACAATCTAACAATAGCCAGAGAGGAGGGGGAAGGGGACTGTGGGGAGAAGGGTTTTCAGGAACTACTATAAAGGACACATGGACAAAACCAAGGGGGAGGGTGGAAGCAAGGGAGGGAGGTGGGTTTGGATGGGGTGGGGGTGTGGGGAGGAGAAAATGCAGACAACTGTAATTGAACAACAATAAAGTAATAAAAAAGAATCAAATATTACTAAGAATATAGTATAATTGAAAGTAGGATTTCAAGCCTGAGAATTGTAAATCTGGGAAAAAGTAAATTTGAATTCATACCTTGAACTTTAAATCAGAGTAAGTTCCAAATGAATCAAAGATTTCTTTTAGTGGAAAAGAAAAATTATTAAAATATAAGACAAACTCATTCTTTCTAATGATGGCACAAAGTTGATAAAGAAAAACCTTTTTACAAAATTATTCTTGGCAACACACACACACACACACACGCACAATAAGCAAAATCGAAAGACATGCAACTTACTGAAAATATTGTTCCAACTAAACAAAGATAAAGGGTTAATTTCACTAATAAATATTTCCTACAAATCAACAAAAAAAAGACCAATAACCTAATAGAAAAATAGGCCAAGGATATCAAATAGACAGATTGCAGAAAAGTAATATGTGTCAATTTTAAAATGCAAAGTCATTCAACCTCATTTGAAATGAAAGAAATGCAAATTAAACCACACTGAAACACCACTCAACAATCTAAAAAGTAAACTTTAATAACACAATATGTTGTGAGTGTGAGGAACTAGCATTCTTTTCTATAGATTGGTTTTGGTTTTGTTTTTTAATTATCACCCGAGGACATTTTTTTTCATTGCTTTTACAGAGGAAGGGAAAAGAGAAACTTTGATGTGAGATAGAAACATCTGATGGTTACCACCCATATGTGCCCAGACCCATAGATCAAACTCACAATCTACGTATATTCCCTGACCAGGAATCAAACCTGCAACCTTTTGGTTAAGGGACAATACTCTAACCAACTGAGCCATACTTGCCAGGGCAGAAACTGGCATTCTTTTTTTTTTTTTCCTTTTTTAAAATATATATGTTATTGATTATGCTATTACAGTTGTCCCATTTTCCCTCCTTTCTTCCCCTCCACCCCCACCCCCCCATTCCCCACCCTTTAGTTTTTGTCCATGGGTCATACACATAAGTTCTTTGTCATCTACATTTCCTATACTATTCTTAACCTCCCCCTTTCTGTTTTTAACCTACCATTTATGCTACTTATTCTCTGCACCTTTTCCCCCTCTCTCCCCCTACCACTCCCCTGTTGATATCCCTCCATGTCTTATATAAATCCCTTTAACATTT